>SJXO01006979.1:0-87971 GCA_006408615.1 Connochaetes taurinus
TGTGTGTGTGTGTGTGTCCACACGTGTTACATGTATGTTATTCTCCCAGAGCCTCTCTCAATCAATCCCTTCTCTCTGGCAAGTAATCATGGTAGGCAGCTGTTACAGCAGTTCTTACAATCTAGTTTTACAGGAACCCTCAGAAGGGAAATGTTATAATACTGGAAATTATAGTTCCATGCCTGGCTTAAAAACCTATGTATAAACGATACGAAAAGGAAGCCTCGGTAACACAGCAACATGCACTCTGTTCCTGGTGCCCTTCAGTGTCTGTGTGTTCACGTGTGCTTTGTATGTAGGTTGCTGTTCAGTTGCCAAGTCGTGTCTGACTCTGCGACCCTGTGGGCTGCAGGCTCCTCTGTCCTTCCCTGCTCCCAGAGTTTGCTCAGATTCATGTCCATTGAGTGAGTGATGCCATCCAACCACCTCATCCTCTGCCACCCTCTTCTTTTGCCCTCAATCTTTCCCAGCATCAGGGTCTTTTCCAATGAGTCAGCTCTTTGCATCAGGTGGCCAAAGTTTTGGAGCTTCAACTTCAGCATCAATTCTTCCAATGAATATTGAGTGTTGATTTCCTTTAGGATGGACTGGTTTAATCTCCTTGCTGTCCAGGGGACTCTCAAGAGTCTTCTCCAGCACCACAATTTGACAGCATCCATTTTTTGGTTCTCTTTATGGTCCAGTTCTCACATCCATACATGACTACTGGATTATATGTGTACATATCTACAAATGCTTGTTCACGTTATTTTAGTTACCTTATTAAAATAAAGTAAAGCAAAGAAGTAAATATATGTAAGAAGCAATACAACTTTTTATTTATGGTGAAAGGAATAACTGTTGAAATATCTAGAAATTAAGATAATATTTTAAAAATATAAGAACATCACTCTATTGTAAAGGAAAATAATCCTTCTTTAATTTTTAAATGTTTCTTTCTCCATATTTAAAAGCTCTTTTAAGACAAGATATGAAGTCAGTTCTAAAGAGAAATCTCTATGGTTGAGTGTTGGGAGGAAGGTTCTTCGGTGTTGAGATGCTGCCACGACAGATGTTTAGGGAGTTTCGACTCTGTTCATGACATCGTGTTGTGTGGTGGGGACAGTAGGATGTCAGATTTACACCTGCTCCTGGAATTGACCACATAGATGGATGAGCAGAAGGGACAGAGGGAATGAACGAGCGTTGCCATTTCCAGCTTCCTGATGTAAGCACGCACAGAGGTTTTGTCATTCTTTCTACATCTTTAAGAAACCAGGGAGGCCCCATTTGTTCACGCAGCCGCTTTCGGGACACAGAGGGGCTGCCCTGGCCTCCCCGCTGCTGCTTGCTCGGGAGACTCAAGTCCCTTGCACGGCTCCTGATTGACCTTCTCTTGCGTTTCCAGGGCATTGGCGGCTCTCCAGGAATCACAGGAGCCAAGGGAGATATGGGACCCCCTGGAGTCCCGGGGTTTCACGGTAAGACAAGGAGATGCTGCCTGAAGACACGTGTCCCTGCCAGTAGGGCCCCAGCCCTGGCGCTTCCTGCTGGTAGATTGTCATGACCAGTATGAGCTTCTGTCCTCTTCACATTTAAACACGCTTTCTGGATGGCAGCCTCATTCATAGACTCTCATGCTTGGCTGCATAAAGACATTCTGATTTCAACCAGGGGATCACTGGCACCTCGATGAGAAATCATGGGGCATTTGGACCATTTGTTAATTTTTTAGTGTTTTAAGCAAGTATTTATTGGGTGCCTACCAGCTTCCAGGTAATGTGATTTTAACTGAGAAATCAGGTACATGTGAATGAAAGGTAAATAAAACAAGTTCTCAGCTTGCAGGCATCTTGCAGTCTAATTGCGGACACGTGGGAACTGGATTGTTAGCAAAAGCAGAGTCGCGTGCCCCTCCACTGGTTGTGACTTAGGGTTTGCTGCGTGTTTGGAAAAATGTGACTTCTGAGGTTTCAGAAAGGAGAGTTTCCTCAAAAGTTTTACATCGCTGACTACAAGGAATGCTCTTTTCTTCCAGGAGTGTAAACTGGAAGTGTGTTCACTGTGTGTGTCTGTGCGTGTGTAATGTATGCGTGTGTGTTTGTAGGTGTATATATGTATATTCAGGTACACACGAGCGTGTGTGTAAATGTTTGTGTATATATGTATCTACTGTGTTGGCTAAAAGTTCATTCAGGTTTTATAAGGTCTTATAGAATAAACCTGAATGAGCCTCTTGGCCAACCCGATGCTTGTGTGTGTTCACACTCATGTACACGGATATCTTTTGGAATTCTGTGCGAAGACGATGTTCTACTTTCCTCCAGGTCAGAAAGGCGCCCCCGGCCTGCAAGGAATCAAAGGTGACCAAGGAGACCAAGGCTTCCCGGGAACGAAAGGTGAGAGGTGTGGTCGAGAGGAGACAGTGCCCCAGAACGCTCAGGCTGCTCCTCGGCGTTGTTGCCGCGTGCGGCTAGTCTAGTTGACGTTTCCACCAGCGATCTGTCCTGAAAGCCAGGTCGGCTCCATCTGTGTGTGAGGTCGATCCAGCACAGAGAGGATGAGGGGTTCAAGATTCACAGACTCTCACAGGCTCTGAGGGCAGACGGAAATCAGCTGTGGAAACACGGAGTGAAACCCGGCTTGCACGAGCAGGCTGGACACTCTGTGGCTGGGCAGCACGGAGCTCTTTACAGAAAAGCACCTGGCCTGGCTTCTCCACGGGGAGCAGGACGTGCCCAGCGGCTCAGAGACGCAGCTGGTCTTGGAAGGAGATGGTCTCCATCCTGCCCTGGCCTCCGCGGGCCAGAGCTCATTTCTAGGGCTGCGATTCGTTTCGAAGACCGTGTCTTGATAGAGGGAGTTAGTAACCGTAATGCACTGAGACGTGGCTGATTAGGGGAAGAATAAACAGAGAAATGTGTGAGGAGAGGAGGAGAGAAGGGAGAGGGGAGGCTGTAGAAGACCTGAAACGTCTCAGGATTGCTGCGTGTATTTCAGGGCCCGTCCAGGCGGCAGGAGGGTCCCGTTCCGTTCAGTCCAGTCCAGTCGCTCAGTCGTGTCTCTTTGCGACCCCCTGTACTGCAGCACGCCAGGCCTCCCTGTCCATCACCAACTCCTGGACTTTGCTCAAACCCATGTCCATCAAGTCGGTGATGCCATCCAACCATCTCATCCTCTGTCGTCCCCTTCTCCCTCCGCCTTCGATCTTTCCCAGCTTCCATGGACAGTATGAAGAGGATTACATTTGGTCATCATTAAAAAATTAAGACCGGTGGCTCTGGTGTGCAGTCAGGCAGGTTTCAGAAAAAAAGATGAGAGCAAACATCCTAATTGCACATGTTGGGGCTCCCCAGGTGGGAGGCGAGGCCCTCAGAGGGTTGAGCTCCACCACAGGAAGAGTCTGTTGGGTCATCCAGAGTGTTGTGGACAGTTGACACTGGTGACCTGAGTCTCTTCCAGTCCCGAGGATGCAGGATTTTAGGTTAGATAATAGCCATGAACAGATCCCTATGTCTTGTGAGAGTCTGGTGACTTGTGTATTTGATTGGGATTCTCCTTTTGAGAAGCACTGCTTTTGGTTGGGTTTCATGTCAGACACCGTTTCTGCCCCGAGTGTTGACAGTGAAATTGACCAGTGGCTGCCTTGATTCCCACAGGTCTTCCCGGCCCCCCGGGCCCCCCAGGTCCGTTCAACATCATCAAGGGGGAACCAGGGCTCCCTGGTCCCGAGGGCCCCGCAGGTCTGAAAGGGCTTCAGGGACCTCCAGGCCCGAAAGGACAGCAAGGTAAGAATAAGTTGGCTGGGCAATCAAGGGGGCGTGGGGTCAGGAGCGGGCTGACGTGGGCAGGCTTTCCTCTTTACCCACGGGTCTCAGGTCAGCCTCTGGGTGGTGACTGTGTAAACTCGTATTTGAAGATGACTTTCTTATCTTCCCCTCAGTTCAGTTTGGTTCAGTCGCTCAGTCGTGTCCGACTCTTTGTGACCCCATAAATCGCAGCACGCCAGGTCTTCCCTTAATGTATTTCAAAACCACGTGAAGGTTTGAAGGGGTGTAAAAAGGCCAGAACGCCTTCCCTGGTGGCTCAGTGGTGAAGAGCCCGCCTGCCAACGCAGGAGACGCGGGTTTGATCCCTAGGTTGGGAAGTTCCCCTGGAGGAGGGAAAATGGCAACCACTCCAGTGTTCTTGCCTGGGAAATGCCGTGGACAGAGGAGCCTGGTGGGCTGCAGTCCAGGGGGTCTCAAGGGTCAGGCATGACTGGGTGAGCAAGCACACGTGCACGCATGAAAAAGGCCAGAGTGAAGCAGGGAAAAGGCAGCGGGAACATGCAGCTCAGCGTGGCTCTGCTCACTTAGAACAGCGTGGTGAGGGCGGGGGAGAGCCACCTCTCCAGCCACGAGGCGGGAGCGGCAGGTGCAGTGGCCTAGAATCAGGGGAATTGGTGCTCTCCATGGTGGCCAGAGGCTCTGCCCAACCGGCCAGGATCTGTGCAAATCCTTACGTTTCTAGACACTGCAACCTAGACGCTTCCTGCTTCTTGGAGCTAAACAGTCCCCACTTTAAAAGCTATTGTGGAGGGGCGGGAATGGAAAAATAAAGAAGAAGGATAACATTTAGAGCAGAAAGTGAGCATCATGGAAATTCCAGATTCAATGTGCCGAGAATGCAGTGTACGCGGGCAAACAAAAGAACCACCTCGTCAATAAGTCTGATGCTTGAACGTTATCTGAGGCACCAGAATAAAGCTGAGGGGGAAGCATTGAGAAAATGAAAATGTATCGAATCTCCCCAAGCCCCTACGTGCCTGCCTTTCCCCAAACTGCCTGTCGAACAGTGACAACAGAAACAGGGAAAAGCCGGGGAGAACCCCAGGCCCCGTGATGAGCAGACCCCATGCAGGGAGAAGCCGGGGAGAACCCCGGGCCCCGTGATGAGCAGACCCCGTGCAGGGGTCGGTCTGGCCGTGGCCTCTGTGGCGTGTGCGTCACTCTTCAGGCTTTTGGAGAAAGTTTCCTGCCTGTGGTCCCAGGCCCTGTGCTGGCATCTGCGGAGGCCAGAGAAGACATTTCAAAGCGGGGGGAGGAGGTGCAGCCCATGGATGGCTCTCCACGGGCAGATCCTGACTCCTCTCTTCTCTCGCGCAGGTGTGACGGGATCTGTGGGCTTGCCTGGGCCCCCGGGTGAACCCGGCTTTGACGGCGCCCCCGGCCAGAAAGGAGAGACGGGGCCCTTCGGCCCTCCTGGTAGGTGCGCTGTGTCCTCCCAGCCTCACTGCCCCTTTGCTGCATCTTCCGGTTTGAAGTCTCAGGCCAGGGCTTGCGAAAACCTGCAGAAGAATGCATTTCTGGAAAGACTTCCAGAGGAGTCTGTTTCTTAGGAGAAACAGAATCTCACGGCGGGCCTGAGGGCTGTCATCATCCTTTTCTGGGTTGGGAGACTGTTGGTCAGAGCCCAGTGTCTTCCCGACGTGGACATGACTGAGAGAAGGCCGGTAGACGGCCCTATGTGGTTTCCGAAGGGTCTGTGGCTCAGATTCACCATCACAGCAGCGGGCAAGGGGGAGCAGATGACGCCGTGTTGGCAGAAGGCCACTGGCTGCTCCTGGTTCAAGTTGAGCTGCTTCCTGAGAGGTGGGAACTCAGAGGTCCCATCACAGCTGAGAAGCCAGAGGCCGAAGGTGCCGCTGAGTGCTCAGAGGGCCCAGCCCAGCAGGAGGGCCTGGGCAGGCCACGTGGTCGCCCCCGAAGATGGGAGGACACCCGGCAAGGAGCTTCCTTCCTGCCCTGTTTCTGCAGGCGGCCTGGGGCCACTGAGGCTGGGACGCTACCTTCCGAGGAGATTGTCTTAATAATTGTATGATAGTCCTTGCCCACAGGAGCCCCCAGTGCTGAAAGAATACAGATCACGTCGTTTATTCCTGTATCCGTGCTTTCGTGTATTCCATTTATTCACTGAACTGAGCTCTTTGAGCGTCTCTTTGCCCCAAGCATGGTGCTTTTAACCCGTCCGGAGGTGGGATGCAGAGAGGAGCGGCCGAGGCTGCAGGTTGGAGACGGTGGCTGGCGGTGGTCGTGCCAACTCTCGCCTGTGCGTAACTAAGAAAGCTGAAAGAATACAGATCACGTCGTTTATTCCTGTATCCGTGCTTTCGTGTATTCCATTTATTCACTGAACTGAGCTCTTTGAGCGTCTCTTTGCCCCAAGCATGGTGCTTTTAACCCGTCCGGAGGTGGGATGCAGAGAGGAGCGGCCGAGGCTGCAGGTTGGAGACGGTGGCTGGCGGTGGTCGTGCCAACTCTCGCCTGTGCGTAACTAAGAAAGCGGCTTCCCCTCCGTCTTGCAGGTCCACGAGGCTTCCCGGGTCCACCCGGCCCCGACGGGCTGCCGGGGTCCATGGGTCCCCCGGGCACCCCGTCAGTCGATCACGGCTTCCTTGTGACCCGGCACAGTCAGACGACAGACGACCCCCAGTGCCCTCCTGGGACCAAAATCCTCTACCACGGCTACTCTTTGCTCTACGTGCAAGGCAACGAGCGGGCGCACGGCCAGGACTTGGGTAAGGCCCCTAAGATGTGTGCGTTCGTTCTGTGGTGCGTCTCCGGTGCTGGGCGGTGCTGGGCTGTGTTCCTCTCCGGTCCTGTGGTCCAAGGTGTCGCCAAGACCTAGTTAAGGGGAAGAGCCCTGTTTCCCTCCATCCTTACCAAAAGTGAAAGTGAAGTTGCTCAGTCGTGTCCGACTCTTAGCGACCCCATGGACTGGAGCCCACCAGGCTCCTCCATCCATGGGATTTTCCAAGCAAGAGTACTGGAGTAGGGTGCCATCGCCTTCTCCGATCCTTACCAAAGGCCACCGTATTACTAATGGGGAGCCAGGCAATCGTAAAGGCTGACTCTCCAAAAAAGTTTAATAGAACTTTTGACCTCTTCCTCAAGTGATCAGATAGGATTAAGATTTCTGGGGTAAACACGAACAGTTTGCATTCATCATCATAAAACAGAGCAGCTTTACTGTTGCTCTTTTTTAAAAAAGTCCATGTTTTCTTGGCCAAGCTCCTTGGCATATGCTGATCTCTGTTCTGTAAGCTTAGGTGGGCAGAGGACCGCATGTCTGCCATTGCTGTCTTAGCCTCCTCCGGATCTGCCCCTCCATGTTGTATTTCAGTGTTGTGTACCTGCCTCTAACTTTCACGGAGGTTGGGAACGTGTAGAAAGACAGCTCTGCATTCTATTAGAAACGGTGTCCAGTGAGTTACTCAGCTGTTGTAGAAGGAGCTTCACATTAAATTCCTTCTGGAGTTCAGTCCAGGAAAAGGTTTCTGTCTTGATGAACCATTTTGTTTCCATTCAGCAAAACGTCCTGCTAATTCTTGATAGCCTCCTATTGGCTTTTAATTTAATGCTCGTTTCCAATCATACTAGTGTGTTTATTTCGCTGTGTTTATTTCCTCCTTTCTGTAATTTCACACATCTTTATTTCCATCTTAATATGTGTGGAGGATGGATGTCTGTCTTTAGTTTCAAGCGTGTTTGTTTCCATCTTCACGCGTGTGGAGGATGGATGTCTGTTTTAATTTCAAGCGTGTTTGTTTCCATCTTCACGCGTGTGGAGGATGGATGTCTGTTTTAATTTCAAGCGTGTTTGTTTCCATCTTCACGGAGGTGTAGGATAGAGGCCTGTCTTTAATTTCAAGCATGTTCTTTTCCATCTTCACGCATGTGGAGGCCGTCTGTCGTCTGTGCTAGCTGGCTCTTGCAGTCTGCCCCGAGGCAGGCTGTCAGTGGTAACCCGAGGCCCTTTCCCCGCGCAGGCACGGCGGGCAGCTGCCTGCGGAAGTTCAGCACCATGCCCTTCCTCTTCTGTAACATCAACAACGTCTGCAACTTTGCCTCCCGCAACGACTACTCATACTGGCTGTCCACGCCGGAGCCCATGCCCATGTCCATGGCCCCCGTCACCGGGGAAAACATCCGGCCCTTCATCAGCAGGTGAGTCCAGCCCGTCGAGCAGACGCACGATTGAGGGAGAAAGGCCCCATGTCCTCAGGGCGGAGGTTATTTTTGTGTTTTCCCTTCTTCCCCCATTGAATTCTTTGCCATTCTGTTCACTGATTGTGATACCTGAGCTTTGTGATAGAAATCATCCATGCAAAGGATTGGATGTAACAGTCAGTTATCCTCTTAAAAATTTTGTGCAAACCCTGGGCGAGCTAGAACACATCTCGTGTGACTTGCCGGGGTGACCACCTTCCCTGCCACGAGCGAGCAGTGTCTCTGGAATTCCCGCAAACATGGGAGCATCTTCATTGCTTTTTTCTTTCTTAAGGTGTATATTTTTGGAATCACTCCCTACCCCCATGAAATTTAAAAAAAAATTTATTTTTGATCATGTAAAATACACATAACATAAAATTTACCGTCTTAACCATTTTTAAGTGTGCAGTTCAGTGGTACTTAATGTAGGAACTCAACTATGGGTGTGAGGGAGTCCTCAAGAAATTGTAACACCTCGGCCGTAGAGTATGTCTGTGCTTTATGCATAAGGAGATTACACTGATGTACTGTGTCCATTAACATGTGTATGTTCTAAGAATTTTCTTATTCTTCTCCACTCCACCAGTTTTTGAGCCCTGAAGGTAATATTGTCCCCACTGAGAATGCATATGTTTGAGTGACTTCCCAAATTAAGTGCTTGCCACACTAATTAATGTCTGGGGTATGTTTTCAAGTCCCCAAGAATCTGCCTGGTAGGAAATAAAATGGGAAATTGAAATTATTATGACTGAAAAGTACACAGTTGTCTTATCTTTGCTTCTTTCCTTCTAATTAAAAAGCTGCTTCCTTAGCTGCACTCAGAAGTAATAGAACAGAGGCAAATGTATGAATTTGTTTCACTGAGAAGCTAGTCTTCTACACGAGAAGACAATAGAGGATAAAAAGAATGACAAGGCGGGCCAAGTTTGCCTTAGCAGAGTGAGAAGGAGAAAGAACATAAGCTTTTCTGTGTTTCTTTAAAGGAAATAGCAGCTTCTGAACAGGAGGAAAGATGTAACGGTGCTGGCTGAGGGGTGTCTGCAGTCGGAAGTTGGGGCTGGGTGTGTGGTGACCGCCTGGTCCCCAGATGGTCACTGCAGGCTTCGAGGGGGCCAGCCAGTTATAGGGTCTGAGGCTCCATCACATGGAAGGCTGGTCCAGATCAGTCTTCTTAAAAGAACCTACCATGTGGACGCGGAGCAGAAAGGCTGGGGCGTGCCGATTGGAAAAGTCAGGTGTTTGAAGGCCTTACATCCAGCCACTTTCTTTTGAGCTGTAAGAAAACTCATCTCCTGGACACTAAAATGGGAGCTTCCCGAGAGGCCCCTCTCCAAACAGATGTCCTTCTGCGGATCGGGGGTGCCTGTGGGCCGTTCTGTGTCGAGACTTTTCTTGCTCAGAACCATGTCAGGTGCATGAGAACGAGAACTAACCGCCTTTGTGTTTCTGTTTAGCTTTCCATGGACCACAGGTAGATCGTGATTTTCGTTTTTGTTTCCTATTTACCGTCTTGGCAAACTTGACATTGACCTTGATTTGGCTGGGACGCGGGGGCTCTGGGATGAGTTAGGACATTGCAGAAACCAGTCCAGGCGTAGGCTAGGTCTGGGACTTGCTCTTCCCTGGGGACCCATCACCACGAGTTGTTTAAATGCCCCAGTGCCGCCCGTTTCAGGGTTTTCAGAGCTCCTTGTTGGCTGACCCACAGACTCTGAGCCTGAAGAGACCTTTAAGTCGCATCCTTTAAGTCGCCACTCTGAAAGCACATGTATCTGCATCCCCTTTGGGGATCATGCCACCTGTTCCTCCCGGGCACCCAGCTCCCGTGGTCACTTTAACTTGGCGGTTTCTGATGACCTCTCAAAACTCACAGGTTCTTTCCAAGGCCTTTCCTTTGGGGACGTCCTAAAGCTTAATTTCAGAAAGAATTAACAACACAGAACCCCTCCTCTCCAGCAGAAGGAGCAGCAGGCTCCTGAAAGCGCTTCCAGGCGCTTTCTGACTTTTGCAGACGTGAGGCACGCACAGCTGTGGGTTGTCTAATTGCCCCAGAGCACAGACGTCTGGTCTGAGAGCAGGGGCTGAGCCCCGATCCTGCCTCACACACTCACTCTGGTCTCAGGCTCTCAGGAGTAACATGGAGAAGGAGGCTTACGAATTTCAAGGGGCGACACAGCTCATTAGACCTGTGACTCTCTGTCCCGGAACACCCATCTGACGGGGTCGAGACCGCGTCTCTGCAGCAGCTTGAATCCGCCAGCCCAGCAGAGGCTGACACGAGCCCCTTTCCTCCACGCTGTGTGTCTGCTCCCGGGCCTGGCAGGCAGACGGTGGCAGATGTGAAAGGCCAATTTCAGTAGCTGTTGTTTAACTGAGCCCTTTAATTCATCTGCATTTGTGTGAATGAAACAGAAGTGGCGCAACACACACGCATCTGGGGAAAACCGAGCGACTCGTTCCGGCCTGTTCCCGCATCTCATCTATTTTCGTGCGAATGTTCCAGCGTAGCTAGGTGTAGTGACAGCGTTTGTAGTCACTTATCAGCGTTGTTAGCTCTGTTCGTTCTGGGACTTGAGCGTGCTTACTGCCATTGCTTATCTTTCTAACAAGCCGTGGCCCCACCATCGGAGAGTCTCTTAGAGCAGGTGCCGGGCAGAACGTTCTGGGCCCAGCCCCGGGCAGGCCTCCTCACTGGTCTGCTGGCTCCAGGTCTGGACGGTCTCTGGAAGGAGGCGCACGTGGACCACTGGCCCTGGGTTCATTGTTTTTCTTAGTTACTCTAATTCAGCAAATGTTCTTACATTGAAGATGATTCAGGGCTTAAAACAAATTGCCGTGTTCCAGAAGCACTGGCCCTTAAATGGCACTGTCTCCTTTTTCTTGAGCATTCCGTGTGTTTGCTGAGGTCTGTGCTCATCACTAAAACGCCGGAGGATGCTGTGGGACGCAAAGGAGACACAGACGTCTCCTGCAGCCCCAGCTCCCCAAGGAGACGAGCCCTGTTACAACCTGGCTCCGGGCTGCCTTCCCTTATAACAGAGCAGATGAGGAAATGACAAGTGTTGAGTGTGGCTCGGAGTGTAATATTTAAGCACCGAGGCAACTCCATCAAATCAGGGAGAAGCCCTGGGCCTCAGAGTCCATGCGGGGGCACCTGCTCCATTTGATAAGATGTCACTGGACCGGAAGGACTGAGTGCAGGGCTGGAGAGCGGATGCCGGGGAGGGGTGGGCAGGTGGGGCTCCTCGCGCTGAGCTGAGGGTCTTGGCTCCGGTTCCTCGCAGGTGCGCTGTGTGTGAGGCTCCGGCCATGGTGATGGCCGTGCACAGCCAGACCATCCAGATTCCGCAGTGCCCCGCCGGCTGGTCCTCGCTCTGGATCGGCTACTCCTTTGTGATGGTGAGTGTTCGGAGCAGCTCCGTGTTCCCCCAGAGAGACGCCCGTGACTCCCCCACCTCTCCTCTCTGGCTACTGCCCTCACTGCTGGGACGCCCTGCGAAGTGTCCCCAGGAGCCTGACCCCCTCTGCTGGGAGGGGACAATGCGGCTGGGGCAGG
This sequence comes from Connochaetes taurinus, assembly GCA_006408615.1. Lineage (NCBI taxonomy): Eukaryota > Metazoa > Chordata > Mammalia > Artiodactyla > Bovidae > Connochaetes > Connochaetes taurinus. Next base: position 11,569 of record SJXO01006979.1, read on the forward strand.
GGGTGATGTCCAGCGCCAGCCCAGAGCTCTCCTCTTCCTTGGAGAGGCTGTTCTGGGACGAAGGGGGGGGGTGTCCCATGGGGGAGGGCTCCAATCTCAGCTTTGCCTGGGAGGTGCGATCGTGGTCAGATCTGGGACGTTCTGGGACCCTGGGGTCCTAGTCTGGGAATCAAGAGCATTAGCTTTGTCCTCAGAGGTCCCTTCTGGCTCTAAATCCAGAGTCCGCTTTTCTTGTGTCTGAAATAGCCGTCCTGGGCATTTGAACAAACAGTTACCATAGCAGTTTTCTTTCCTCTTTTTCTCTTAAGTTTTTCCTTTTTAAAGAAAAGAAAAAAGGATGCTTTTTCTTGACCTTATAAAAGCACAGGTAGCATCTAACGTAGCAAATAAAGGATCTTCATGGTCCTGTATCAGTTTGGGTAGAAAGTCTGAGGCTACAGCAGTTGCTCCCAGCATCCTTTGCACGGCCTGGCTGCCATCGCAGGCCCCGCGTTAGAGGAGGTTTCAGCGTTCTGCAGGGAGACGAGTCAGGACGGCGTTTGTTTCAGTGCTGATGAAACTGGTCATCTCCCATCTCGGCTGTCAGCTGGTTCCTGGCGCTGGGTGCATGTGGCCTGAGGCCACGGGGAGGTGTGGGTGCCTGTGAGTGACTGCAGGAGGCAGAAGGGGCGGCTCTGCAGGAGGGGGCACTCCCATCCCCACTGACTCACGGTCCCGTCTCCCCACAGCACACCAGCGCCGGGGCTGAAGGCTCTGGCCAAGCCCTCGCCTCCCCCGGCTCGTGTCTGGAGGAGTTCAGAAGTGCCCCCTTCATCGAGTGCCACGGCCGCGGAACTTGCAATTACTACGCAAACGCTTACAGCTTTTGGCTTGCCACGATAGAGCGGAGCGAGATGTTCAAGTAAGTGGCTCTGGCCCCGCCCCCTCGGTGGCTTTTTTTCACAATCAGCTGTGATCCATACAGGTGACCAGTGCAGAGTCCCAGAGACAGTTCTCCAGCAGTCCTTAGGGACAATCCTTCTTCCACATATAAGAATGAATCCGTGAGTCTGTTCTGTGGGGGCGGATAACCGAGACCGTTTTCAGAGGTGGAGCTCAGGTGACAGGCTTCATCCCTTCATTGTTGAAGAACCATGAAAGAGGAAAGGTCGGTTTCCAAAGTGAATCCACAGCAGCATCATTAAGACAGATCTTCAGACAGAGCATTTTAGGCATGGTACCTTTGACCAGCAGGGAGAGTGCAAATAACCTTCGTTTTCCCGGTGTCTATAAGGCTGAACTGGGCGTATGTGTTGTGAATCGCCAGTGACTGTTTTTTAGGCCTGAACGGAGGAAAATTAATTTCAGCACAAATTGCAGCCAAAATAGATAGGGAGGGACTTGTCTTTCTTTTCCACTAACAAAATTCACCTTTAAAACAATAGTCTTGAGTGGCCGCTGACTTCAAGTTAATCTGGAGCGGGGCCTGGTCTGTACTGGACAAGAACACGTAAAGAGGCGTCCGTGCCGTACTTAGTACCTGCAGGAGCTGACGCGGGGCGCCGCAGGGTCTGAACAATTACTTACTGTTCTTTCCCCCAAATCAGGACATCTCAGCCTTGGAAATAAGCGCTTCTGTCTTTACCTTTTCGGACAGCATTCTGCAGACCTCTTCTGTGACCCTGCCTCTTTCTAGCTTAGATCATAAGGGTGAAGCACCGTCTTCACTATTCGTAAATTTCCAAGCATCAGAAAAGATCCAGGGGCCTTTCTAGTAGCTCACAGGACACTTTCTAGGCCGCTGGGAACTTGTTCTCAGCTCTGATTTGACAGTTAGCTACCGAAATGAGCACCAGTTCCTGGGGCTGCCCATTAAAGGGTAAATAGGTAACAATGGTCCCCCCCACCCCCACCCCAAACCAGCAGCCTGGTACAATTAATTCAAATGTCTTCTTAAATAAGACTACGTGAGGTCCCATTCATTTAAAGAATTTGGAGGCACAGGGATTTTCACCAATTTTGCTAATGTAAACCGCCTCAATTTTTGGACAAGGTACTCTTATTATACGGGCTTCCCTTGTGGCTCAGCTGGTAAAGAATCTGCCTGCAATGCGGGAGACCTGGGTTCGATCCCTGGGTTAGGAAGATCCCCTGGAGAAGGGAAAGGCTGCCCACTCCAGTCTTCTGGCCTGGAGAGTTCCATGGACAGAGGAGCCTGGCGGGCTATATTCTATGAGGTCACGGAGAGTTGGACACAAAGCGACTCGGCACACATGCTCCTATTATATGGCCACTTTAATTTTTAAAAGATTTGATGAGTACATGTTTTAGGTCAGACTTCACTTTTCAATCGTCAAAGGACAGAATTCCTAGGATCAGGAAGCATTTGGAACAGTAAATGTCTTCCCCTCTCTTTGGCCTCCAGTGAGACCACCAGCATGAACATCTTTGCAAAGTTATGAAAGTATTTTGAGGCCTGGCTGATTTTCCCAGATTTGTTGTTCATCTTGTCTTTCAGTGATGATTTAACAGGCTTCCCTGGTGTCTTAGCTGGTAAAGAACCCGCCTGCAATGCAGGAGACCTGGGTTCAATCACTGGGTTGGGAAGATCCCCTGGAAAAGGGAATGGCTACCCACTCCAGTATTCTGGCCTGGAGAATTCCGTGGACTGTATAGTCTGTGGGATTGCAAAGAATTGGACGTGCCCTTAGGATCTGTGTGTGTGAAGAGAAGAAGAATATTTTCTTAGTCTTGGGGAGTTTATAATCAAGTTGAGAAAGCAGAAGTTTGATGCTGGCGTTCAAGGAGGCTGGGGTGGGGGTGGTCCGTGGTGGGCAGTGGCTGAGACTTCAGACTCAGACCAACCTGGGTGACTTTGGGTGTGCTCTCACTCTCTGGGGACGGGATGCAGATGATAACTCGCAGGCGTTGCCGGGGCCACGGGATGTGCCCAGCGCGGTCCCCGCCCGGAGGCAGGGCGGAGGCTGGGTCCCCGGGGGTCTCCGACGGCCGGGAGGCGGCGCGGTGACCCGGCCCCTGTGCTGCGTTGCAGGAAGCCCACGCCGTCCACGCTGAAGGCCGGGGAGCTGCGCACGCACGTCAGCCGGTGCCAGGTGTGCATGCGGAGGACATAACGGAGCCGCCCGCAGCTGCGTCACGAATGGTGCTACTCCCTCCTCCCCTTCCTCCTCCTCCTAACAGCAACGAGCTCTAGAAATATAGCCCGTGTACCTCACTGTCCATACGAAAACCATAAGGTGCCTGATAGGAATCTGCCAGACTAACACACCCTGCTTCATTGGCCTCTGCTGCTGAAGGAGAACCAAGTCCACGATGAGCTGCCTGTAGAGACGCCCCCGGGGCGCTCCCGATGCAATAAAGAGCATGTCTGCCCTCGAGTCCGCTGCGCTCCTGTGTGACGTGAGACCCCCCAGAAACCCAAAGGGTGCTAGGAGGGGGCGGGGCTCCCCCTGGGGGCAGCCCCTTGGCGGCCCGGCGGCCTCACAGGCCCGTTCCACCCCGACGGATGGTCTGTCGAGGCCACTGTCGCGCCGTCTCAGAATCCAGGCTCCCTCGGTCTGTCCAAGCACTGGCCGCGTGGAGCCGATGGCCGGGCCCTCCCGGTGGAAGGACGGGCCGGCAGCCCTGTCTTCCAACCGCCCCCTCCCTCCAAAGAAAAATGTCAGTCTTTCTGCTCCGTGTGGTACTACGCAGCTGCTCTTGCAGAAATCACGGATTTCCTGTGGAATAAAGGTGGTCCCCAAAGTAGGCAGAAAGGAAATATATATATATATTTTAGTAATTTATATAGATGTCAGCAATTAGGCAGGTCAAGCTGTAGTTTCATTTCCACTGTTAAAATAAAGCTTACATAGTTTCTTTAAAAGCCTGTGTTGTCCTTTAACAGTGTTTTTTTAAACACTAGGGTATTGAATGTGAAACACCAATTTTCATTGTTCACCTCGAAACCAAAAGTTGTGTATTGCCAAAGCCAAACCCAGGTTCACGGACGTGGTGTCTGTTACAGGGAGACATGTCCTTTGAGCTTCTTGTTTTTCTTCTGTATGAGATATCTTCAGGGTTTTAAACACTAATCACAAACTGAATGACTTGACTTCAGAAGCAACAGCCTTGAGAGGCCTTCATCTTAAGAGCATCCACGCCCTGCGGCCTGGAGTGAGAAGCAGCTCTGTCCACCAGAATGTCAGAGTCGTTACCTGTAGGCACATGCAGGCGCTCCCTTGGGTTCTTGTGAGCTGTGTTCAGACTTCAGCAGGGGAGCAAATGGATTGCAGGGGAGCAGAATTGGACCACTGTGCCTGAAATGACATTTTACTCCAAGTCTCCAAAACGTTTTTAAGACTACTAAGGCCTTCTGTGTAATTCCTTTAAATGTGTATTTCTTAAAAATTCAAATTTGTAATAAAACTATTTGTATAAAAATTAAGCTTTTATTAATTTGTTGCTAGTTTTGCCACAGAAACCTCACAGGAAAGTTTACTGCACAAGCCACTAATAAATCTGTAAGCTCTGCATGCCTTAGACCATATTTATTTTGCAGTTCTTCCAAATGAGTCATGGACTGAGTATCATTTACAGAAATAACTACAAAGGAAAAAAAGTATGGTCTTCTTCATCCCTCCCTCCTTCTCTCCCATCTGTCCATCTAGGCAGCCATCCTCCCATCCACCCCCCAACCCATCCTTCCATCCATCCACCCACCCATCCTTCCATCCGTCCACTCCCCCACCCATCCACCCACCTATCCTTCCATCCATCCACCCATCCATCCTTCCATCCATCCATCACCCACCCATCCATCCATCCATCCTCCCATCCTTCTATTGAAAATTCCATCCACCCACCCATCCATCCTTCCATCCATCCACCCATCCTTCCATCCATCTTTCCATCCATCTACCCACTTATCCTTACATCCACCTTCCCATCAACCCACCCATCCTTCCAGCCATCAACTCACCAATTCTTCCACCCATCTATCCATCCATCCATCTATCCATCCTCCCACTCATCATTCCATCCATTCATCTCTCCATCCGCCCATCCACCCTTCCATTCACCCACTTCATCATTCATATACTGTGTGCCTCTTGTTTACCAGATACCAGGTTAAGTACAGGATAAATGAAAGTGAATAATATGAAGCCTTTAAGAAATGTTCTGTTTTTAAAAAATCACTGTGGAAGGAACCTGTCACTTGTCAAGAGTGTGAAATGAGGTTATAGATCTGAAAACTATAGTCTTATAGGTGGGAGTCACGTTGAGAGTTGGGTTACGATTGAGGATCATGAGAGGTGCCTTGAAGGTGTCCCCGTGAGGGATGAGATGGAGTGAGAAACGTGCACAGTGAGCTGTGGGCCCAGGTTCACCCCCCGTCCAGGCTGCAGGCGAGGCAGGGGGCAGTGTCCTAGCGCACAGACCCTCCTGGGACGAGCGCGAGGGCCCTTTCCTCTCTCTCCACATCTTCCTGTCACTCCTTGTTCTAAATCATCCTGAGGGCACATCTCTGCTTGGCCTCCTTTTGACTTGCACGAGAACTTTCCCTAAGCTCAGTTCACACGGTACAAACAAGGCGTTTAGTGGGATTAGACCTGAGATGATCACTCCGTGGTATTAGAAGGTGTTCCCGGGCTCACTTTTGAGTACATGGGATTGCGGGAAAGTCGCGCTCCAGCCTTCCCGTCCTCTTCAGCCTTCCAGATTTAAGATGCTCAGGCTGTGCTGTGGGTAGCGCTTTGCCCTTCCCACCGCTTTAGTTTCCTGAGCCCTCCGTCTCCCTGTTGGACAGTGATGCATACTGAGAAGGTAATTGTCAAGCGATTGTGAAGCCTGCTCTCGTTTCTTCAGATGCTTTCCTAAACCCTGGGAGGGTCTGTGGTACAACCCACATCTCCTGACAAGGTAAGATGTACGCATAGGAAATATCGGATCATTAGGGGCTGAAGGACACCCGGGTTGCAATGGTCGTCAAGCTCTGCAATCCGCTCTTCTGCTTCCAAGCCACACCCTGTCATCCACCATGCCATCATCCATCATGCCAGAGATCTGAGACTCTTCCCTTTAGGACATGGAGAGAAATGTTCTACCAGCCTGTTTTTTTCTGAAAATGAGTTTTCCTGTCTTAAGAGTGTGCTCTTCCTGCAGCCCGCGCAGGCGTCTCCCAGCTCTGAGGTGCAGACACAGCCCACTGGTCCAGTAGAGCCTCCACATTCGTCAGGACAGGTGTGAAGCGATGCTGAGTGCAGGTTACCTGGCTTCCTCTGGGTCGGCCATGGTGCCTCGCCCTCCAGGGTGTCCTTGCACCTCCACACTTGGCCTGGTGAGATGGGACAGAGGGGCGCGGCCACCCAAGCTGCCTGCCCTGACCCAAAGCCTCTGGGCCACCCATCTCAAGGTCACAGTCTCCTTGGTACTCGGGGCGTCTCACATTTTCCTGTAACTGGGGGCTTCCCAGGTGGCGCTAGTGGTAAAGAACCCTCAGGCCAATGCAGGAGACAGGAGAGATGCGGGTTCCATCCTTGGGTCAGGAAGATCCTCTGGCGGAGGGCATGGCAGCCCACTCCAGTATTCTTGCCTGGAGAATCCCATGGACAGAGGAGCCTGGGGGGCTACAGTCCAAGGGGTCGCAAAGGGTGGGATCCAAGCGTAGCGACAGCATGTAGGGTTTGTTTAAAGCTTAGCATTTGTTCCGCAAGTTGAAACGGCAGCCTTGGACCAGGGAAACCATTTCCTAGCCCACTTTGGAGCTGGCGGGGGCTGGGGAGACCTGGCTCCCTGCGGGGCGACCAGCTTCTGCTGGCGGGGGTCTCCTCTGGGTCTGGGTCACCTGTGGGCCCGCCAGGCTGCAGGTGCTGCGGGGAGGGGGGCCATTTCTGGGCTCTGAATCACCGGCAGCCTCCGCGTGGGGGGTGTTTCCTCTCATTAACGGCCAGCCTGTACTTCCTGAGCTCACACCCGCATGGGCGCCCTGTCCTCATTTACCCGCCAGAAATAGCTGCGCCTCCTCTGGGGGCTCTGCACCCGCAGGCAGCATGTCGGCTGCTGCCCACCCCCGCCCCTCCCCGGGGGCCTGCGGGCTGAGTCACAGCGAAACTAAGCCACTCCGCCGCGATCAGGAAAGGCGTTTTTTAGACTCACAGTTTCCAGGCTTCTGAAAGTCAGTTCCGTGTTATCATCCCTGTCCTGGACGGTCCCTGCTAGCTCTGAGCAGACGTGTTTCCCAGTGATTTATTTCTCTGATGCAAATGAGAAAATTCTGCAGAATGTTTTGAAGCAGGCTTTGCTAGCCAATTCAGGCAGACAATATGTATTTACCAACCAGCTCTCTCACAAATGAAGAATTGTGAGGTGTTTCCACAAAGCCAGAGTGGCAGGAGAGGTGGGTTCGATCCCTGGGTTGGGAAGACCCCCTGGAGGAGGAAATGGCAACCCAACCAGTATTCTTGCCTGGAGAACCCCATGGATGCAGGAGCCTGGTGGGCTGCAGTCCCTGGGGTCACAAAGACTCGGACACGGCTGAGCACGTATGCGTGCTTTCTCACAAGGTGGAGAGAGATTCCCAGGGCAGACGGCAGAGCGTGCCCTGCCACTCGCAGCCACGACCCACCTCGCAGGAGGGTAACAGTCTCCTGTGATAGCAGGCGGGACAGACTGAGACCCTGGTGAGACAGGGCCCAGAGGAAGTCACAGATTCAGAGTCCAGAACAAAAGACCTTGCCTTTTCACCAGAGGGGTTGCAAGGCTGCGCAGCAGAGGCGTGAATGTGGGTGTAGAAACAGCTGGTGGTCTTTTTCCTTACCTGCTGTAACATCCTACCTAACACAGTGTTAAAGGTCAGCCCTGCAATCCTAACAGGAAAACGTGTACACACTCAGTCGCTTCAGGCATGTCCGACCCTCTGTGACCCCATGGACTGTGGCCTGCCAGGCTCCTCTGTCCATGGGATTCTCCGGGCAAGAATACTGGAGTGGGTTGCCATGCCCTCCTCCGGGGGATCTCCCCCACCCGGGGATCAAACCCGGGTCTCCTGCACTGCAGGCAGATCGTTCACCACTAGTCGCATCTGGGAAGCCCCTTCAGGAGGTCAAGTCCCTGTTGTAACCGGGGGGCCCTCCCCCGTGTTCCCTCTGGCATGAGGTCGAGTCCATCTCTGCCCCCGAGAACTCCCTTCCTCCCCGGACTGGACGCTTCTCGGGGACCATGTAGGACACCCACCTCAGCGGGTGGGCCTCCCTGGTGGTGGGATTGCTCCCGCTCTGCATGGAGGACCCAGGGGGCACCGGATGCTCTGCTCCGTGCCCTCCTGACCTTCGCCAGGAGGAGAGGTGACCCAGGGAGCCGCCCGGCAGGGGTGCTGACCGCGCGGAGCAGACTGAACCCAGCCGGCTGACCCACGACGGAGCAGAATCTCCCAGAGCCCCTGGGCCCGTGAGTGTGAGAAGCAGGTCATAGAAACCGCTGAGATTTTTAGAATCCTTGTCTTACGCGGCACGGACTGACTGACGCGGTATCTTTGTGCACAGAGAGGGGTCCTTGGTGAGTCTGTTCTGTGCGGAGGATGAGTCAGGATGGCAAAGTGTGGGTTCAGCTCTCGGGGGAGGGGAATTAGGATGGGGGCCCTGGGGCAGAGACCGGCTCCAAGCTCAAGTGCTCCCTAGAGAAGGCGGAAAACCCAGGGCAGTGTTTTCTCCTTTAAGCCTGCTGAAAATAACCACACACACACACACACACAGGAGCAGGGCAGCCAGGAGGGACAAGGAACCAGAGAAGGAAGGAAGGTGTCCTCCCGGCGTCCACAGTGGAACTAGGAGCTCTCTGCTGTGGGCAGGACTTGTATCAGTGATGAGGTTCGTTGCTGGTGACGTCAGGCTGACGCCTTACCCGGGCCATCGTGAACCGTTCCCGACTCTGTCTGCCCAAGACAGTGCTTTGCTTTGTGAGTCCCGAGAAACAAACTCACCGAAACCGTCTCGAAATGCTAGTCCTTGTCAGTTTTCTTTCCGTCAAGAAGACTTACGTCTTCCTGAGACTTTCTTTCAGAGAGAGCCCCTGGGAGCCTCTCTGTATTGTCCTGTGGGTGGTGGCGCCTTATTCACATTAATCACCTCTCCCCGCATTGCTCTGCTCTTCAACTGTCCCGTCGGAGCTCCCGCTTTGCAGTGGGATTTCCAGAGCAAAGTAATAGCATCGTTCGGGCGATTGGCCCGGCTGCTGTCCAGCCCTGGTGGATCCAGGGTAATTCGAAGGTGGGGACGGAGTCGGCGACCTGGAAAAAACTTATATAATTACAGATATATAGAGAGATTAGAAACAGATAGTGTAGTAGGAAAATTAGTGGAGAAAAAGAGGCTGAATAACTGGTTTATGTGGAATACTAATCACCACCTACGTAGGCCACAGGCGTCTTTCCGTTCTCCCAAAGGAGAGGAGGCACTGAGGCCTTCCCGGTCCGATCTTAGAAGCCCCGGCAAAGTTAGCAGGCTTGGTGCGTACCCAGATGGGAATTCAGCCAGGAAAACGGGGAGCGAGAAAGAAACGACACAGGGGAATCAGTCTTTCCAGAAACTGATCCAATTTCTTTATTTTTCAGGTTTGCTTATATACTTTTTGTTATACATAGGGATGAATACAGAGTCACGCGAGGGTCAGCAGACCTAACCCTTGTCACAATCAGGTGCTTCATATAAAATTATACAAAGGTCTTCTGAGTTACGTCATCTTCCGGCCATGAGACCTGCTGACATTTTATGGCCCTTTCTGATACCGGTCAGTTAACCAGAAAACTTATTTTTCCAAGGGTGATTTTTTCTTAAATCAGGCGCCACCCTCCAAATAAAGTTGCATTCCTATAGGGTGAGGGTGTAGTGAGTTACAATCAAGAAAGGAATCTACTTAACCTAAGGTTTAACATGATTAATCTTAAAGGTTAATACTTATTTCTCCTATATGCTAGTTATATTCATTATAAGGGCAGGGAATATGGAGATTTAGCAGCAAACATCAGCCCAACAAATGAAAACCCTTCACCAATGTTCCCTTTATGATCTGCTTAGCCTTAAGATTGTGATAAAGTTACATTTTTGCATAGCAGGGACACAGTGATTTATAACAAAGTTCAGTGATCTATAACAAAAGAGTAAATTCACTAACTCAAAAAGTCTAGTATTGCTAACATCAAAAACTACTATATTTCCTTTTCTATATTCCAAATACATTGACTAATATATTCCCAGGTGCCTAAGGATATGGAGGCCTGGTGGCAATCACTGACTCATCAATGAAAAAAGCCCTATGCTAATACTCCAAACTCTCTGTACTGTTTATGGTTGAGAGGTTGTCACACAAGCTAGTCTGTCAGCAGAGAGGTTTGACCTGAGACATCCTTGTCACACCCAGGGCAGGGAATTAGCAGTAATTATTGGCACGACAAATGAAAAAACCCTTCACCAATATAATTCCTAATCAACCCACTAATACTATACTAATAATCTTCTAACTTCTCAAAAGAGTCTGTATTTAGAAAGTTTTAAAGCATCTCGTGCTTCTCACAGTTGGAGGGTTGTAAACAATCACATGTGGCTGGACGAACCTATACAGGCAGGCTAGATAACTTTCAGAGTTCATAAGTTGAAACACTCTTGTCAGGCCCAGGAATTTTTATTAACTTGGAGCTGCAAGTTAACTCCTTTTCCGAGAGAAATGGTTATGGGGGAGAGCTCCCTGTAAAGTACTCTGGTTTTGGGGGTAGATGCTCGGGAACAGGGGGCTTCCTGAGGCTTGATCACACCTTTGTGTATGCCAAGCTCCCTTCCTCATGACCTTTGCCATGGGCGGAGTTCCTCACGCTGGCTCCCCGCAACTTTCTTTCAGAAAGAGCCCCTGGGAGCACCTTTGTATTGTCCTGTGGGTGGTGGCGCCTTATTCATATTAATCACCTCTCCCCGCATTGCTCTGCTCTTCAACTGTCCCATAGGAGCTCCCGCTTTGCAGTGGGATTTCCAGAGCAAAGTGATAGCATCGTTCGGGCGATTGGCCCGGCTGCTGTGAAAGCTGTAAGTGGCTGGGCTTGGCTCCGGGGCCAGGCAGGTGAACCGCAGTGATCCCAGGCGCCCAGCAGCGGGGCTGGATCAGAGGTGTGTTGTCCACACACTCAGCCTCCCCAGAAAAGGCGTTTTCCTGGATTCCCAGAGGCGAAATCCGCTCCATGGAAAGGCAGGGAGCAGGCTGGCTTCCCAGGTTCCCAGAGGTGGTCCCTGAGCCACTTGTGTCCATTGCAGGCTCTCCTTGAGGCCTTGGAGTGGGTGTCACCCCCTGGAAGGCCCCCATGCTGCGGCCACCTCTCTGAGCAAACATATACCGCTCGGGGCGGGGGGTGTGCATGGGTTTCCATCCTTTTAAGCCTGACTCTCAGGCCTGGGGAACACTGAAGGGGTTTGAACTGTAGACGCCACAGAAAGAAAACTGACAAGGACTTGTGTTTTGAGACGATTTCGGTGCGTCTGTTTCTCGGGACTCACAAAGCAAAGCGCTGTCTTGGGCAGACAGAGTTGGGAACGGTTCACGATGGCCCTGGTAAGGCTTCAGCCTGACGTCACCAGCAATGAACCTCATCACTGATACAAGTCCTGCCCACAGCAGAGAGCTCCCAACTTCCACTGTGGATGCCTGGAGAACACCTTCCTCCTTTCTCTGTTTTGGTGTCCCTCCTGGCTGCCCTGCGCCTGGGTGCTGCCCTTGTGAGACCGTCTGCCCGGGGAGGAGGGTGCAGACGGGATGGCGGGGTCCCCTGGCTCAGCTGGGTGTGCTTGGGGCCCGCCAGCAACTTCTTGTCAAGTTGCATCTGGTGAAGCTGAAGAGGCACCGTCAGCCCTAAACAGCAGCCCCTGGGGACTTCCCTGGTGGCCTAGCAGTTAACGCTTTGCCTGTGGTTAGTGGTTAACAACTTGCCTGGCAGCCCAGCGGTTAAGACTTCGCCTTCCAGGGCAGGCATGGGTTCGATCTCTGGTTGGGGAGCTCATATCCCACATCCCTGGTGGCCAAAACACCAAAAACATAAAACACAAGCGATAATGTAACAAATTCAGTGACTTAAAAAAAAAAAAAGGTCCACTCCAAAAAAAAAAAAAGATTACATTAAAAAAAAAAAAAAAAAAGCAGCCTTTTGTCAGAGATTCTAACTAGCAACCAATGTCAGCTGTGTCCAAGAAAGGCATTCCCACCTCCCGCCAGAACCAGCCGGAGTCCTGGGGCCTCCACCAGCCAAAGGCTCCCAAGAAGGCGTCCAGCGCCAGGCTCCCTGTTGCCTGCACTAACAGACTCTTTCCCAGAAAAAGATTACATTAAAAAAAAAAAAAAAAAAAGCAGCCTTTTGTCAGAGATTCTAACTAGCAACCAATGTCAGCTGTGTCCAAGAAAGGCATTCCCACCTCCCGCCAGAACCAGCCGGAGTCCTGGGGCCTCCACCAGCCAAAGGCTCCCAAGAAGGCGTCCAGCGCCAGGCTCCCTGTTGCCTGCACTAACAGACTCTTTCCCAGAAAAGCTCTTGCAGTTTCTACTGAAGCCTTTTTTCCCCTCACAGACCCAACCGTGTGACCGTGGGCTGTGCCAGGGTGGGCGTCCAAGGCCAGCCTCCCTGCAGAGTCCTGTGGCCAGCCCAGCTCACCCCTGGCTTTCAGTTTCTGGGAAAGTGCGGTCTCCCGGGAGTCTGGGCGGCCTGGGGGGACACGTGCCCCCTTCCCACCCTGGTGGGTGCCCAGGGCTCTCTTCCCCACGACCGACTGTTCCCTGAGTCTCCGCTTTGTCCTGGCCACTGGATTCAAAACTGTTTTCACTTTCTTTTCAAATTTTGTGGGGAGCATTTGAATCCTCGCCTGCGAAGGGCATGAGGAAAGGCTTCTTGCCCAAGGCCTCACCCCATTTACACGTTCTTGAAACTTAGATTAGTAAAGAAGTAACTTAATGACTCCCTTGCACAGACTCTTGTCTAAACCAGCTGCACAGGACTTCCAGCCCTCCGATCATGTTCTATTCCTACGGCTTGAGGAGTGTTCTCCTAAAAGTTGTGTTCACATCCTGGTTACCTGTGACTGTGACCTGATATGGAATAGGGTTGTCACAGGTACAGTTAGATAAGATACGGTCCTGCTGGAGTTGCTTGGCTCTCGCCTAATGTGACCAGGATCCTTAGAAAAAAAGGAGAAATACCTCGTGAGCACAGAGCCACGCAGGGAGAGCGCCACGCGACCACGAGGTGGAGGGTGGGGAGACGGGTCTGTAAGTGGGGACACCATGACCACCGGGGGCTGGGAGAGGTCAGATGGCTCCCACCCAGAGCCGCCCGCTGACGCCCTGATTTCAGACTTCTGGGCCCAGACGGGACAGAATCAAGGTCTTGGGTTGCAGCCCCGTTGGTGGTGTTTGATGCTGGCAGCCCTGGCACTTTCCCACGAGGGTTACTGAACACGCTACCCTGCCCGGCAGACTGCGGTCCCCAAATGCCTGGGGACACCGAGCAGTCTCCACGGAGCCCAGTCTGACAGCTGCATGCCTGGAGCGATGGCTGTTCTGCGACGCGGCTCTGCTGCTGTTCACAGAGACGACCTGGGACGCCACCCAGGACGTGCCGGAGGGGCGGACCGAGTCCAGACCTCCCTTCCCCCACTTCTCCCCGATGCCACCCTCTCTGAAGATTGCCCATCCTCAGGGCACAGGAAGCCCGTGGTGAAGGGTCCCCGGGCACCTCAGCAGCCTGTAGACCAGACCTTGGAGTGACACGGAGTTGGGTCTGAACGCCAGCTCTGTGTTTACTCAGTGTGAGCTTGGGGCCACCTTCCCAGGCTCAGTATGCTCCCCTATGAAATGGGCATGTAATTTAATCTGATCTAACCTCAGAGAAAGTGACGTCACACAGACTGCCCCGCCCCTGGCCTGCCACGCCACTTGTGCTCCATGGGCGTGGCTCTTCACGTGACCACCAGGGAAGGAGCAGGTGCGGACCCCTCTTAGCTACAGAGCACCCCATCTTTACGGAGGTCGCACAGTTCAGGGGGGTCCCCACCACACCTGGAACTCACCAGCTGAAGTCCAGACAAATGTGTTAAACCTGTATTTTAAAGAAAATCGTTTAATACATTTTTGAGTAACATATTAGCCTGGTTTAAAAATGTATAAAAAGAGCAGCTCTGAGGAACCTCTCCCTTCCTCCGTCTTCCCCCATAGTGCCCCCTCCCTCCACCCCAGGAGAACTCTAGCACTGCTCACTCACATGCTCCCAGTGTTTCTGAAAACAGGAAAAATAAAAACTATACTTTTATTTCCCCCTTTTTTAAGGTGAGCGTTTTCACGGTACACACACTTCTGAACGTGGCTTCTTTCATTAACTAGTTTATCACCGTTGACTCCAGCCTGGTGGTCTGCAGCTGTTCCTGCACAGAGAACTTCTCCCGTCTTCCCTAAGCTGCACACACTGCTGCAAGGGTGCGTCACGCCCATTTTAAAGCGAAAGTGCCGGTCACTCAGTCGGGTCTGACTGTTTGCGACCCCGTGGGCTGTAGCTGCCAGGCTCCTCTGCCCATGGGATGCTCCAGGCAAGAATTCTGGAGGGGGTTGCCATGCCGTCCTCCAGGGGATGTTTCTGACCCTGGCTTCCAGCATTGTCAGTGCAGTCGCTCAGTCGTGTCCGACTCTCTGCGACCCCATGAATCGCAGCACGCCAGGCCTCCCTGTCCATCACCATCTCCCGGAGTTCACTCAGACTCGCGTCCATTAAGGCAGTGATGCCATCCAGCCATCTCATCCTCTGTCGTCCCCTTCCCCTCCTGCCCCCAATCCCTCCCAGCATCAGAGTCTTTTCCAATGAGTCAACTCTTCGCATGAGGTGGCCAAAGTACGGGAGTTTCAGCTTTAGCATCATTCCTTCCAAAGAAATCCCAGGGATGATCTCCTTCAGAATGGACTGGTTGGATCTCCTTGCAGTCCAAGGGACTCTCAAGAGTCTTCTCCAACACCACAGTTCAAAAGCATCAATTCTTCAGCACTCAGCCTTCTTCACAGTCCAGCTCTCACATCCATACATGACCACAGGAAAAACCATAGCCTTGACTAGACGGACCTTAGTCGGCAAAGTAATGTCTCTGCTTTTGAATATACTATCTAGGTTGGTCATAACTTTTCTTCCAAGGAGTAAGCGTCTTTTAAATTCATGGCTGCAGTCACCATCTGCAGTGATTTTGGAGCCCCCCAAAATAAAGTCTGACACTGTTTCCACTGTTTCCCCCTCTATTTCCTGCACTGCAGGCAGATTCTTTACCATATGAGCCACGAAGGAAGCCCCTGCTCATTCTAACTTGTCCCCATTTATGGACTTCGGGGTTGTTTTCCTAACATATACTGATACCAGTGAGTCTGCTGTAAATAAGCCCGGCAGGTGCATCTGCAGAGTAACTGCCTAGAAATTGGTTTCTGGTCACAGAGCGTTAGCATTTGAAATTCTGACAAACGTTGTGAATTTTCCCTTCACGTCCAGACTGATGTACGCACCAGCGAAACTCAAGATGCCGCTCAGCCTCCATAACAGGACGGACAAGGAAGATTTCTAGAAGCGTCTAGAGGCAAGAGATGTCTGGTCCCGTTTGTCCTGTTATGAGGTTACGGGCGAGGCTGAGCACTTTCCAATACGTAAGGATCCTTTGATTTTTTTTCCTTTGTCTTGAAACGATGAATTGTGTCATTTGTGTGAAGACACCAAGACAGCCCTGGGGAGAGACCCACGTGGTGTGACTGGGTCTCCAGCCAGCAGCCCTGGGGATGAAGGGTCCTCCAGCGCGCTTCCACCACGAGCCGAGAGCAGCCCGGCTAATCGCACCTTCTATGTTCTGTGCTTTCTGAGGCTTCGCATCTGGGAACTGCCCGGTGCTGGAGGCACTGCCCTTCCCAGGGCCGGGTGACTCCTAGAGACGGCAAACGTCTTGGTCTGTTTCAGCTGCTTTGGCACAACGTCACGGACAGGGCGGCTTATGAACCACAGAAATCGATTCCTCCGGAGGCTGGAAGTCCAAGATCAAGGAGCCGGCAGACGAGCGATGCCTGCTTGGACCCTCCCTGTCTGGTCCTCGTGGCTGGTCAGACCCACACGACATCCCAGACTCTGCAGCCTTAGACTGGAACTTCGAACGGGACACAGAGAGCGCGTGAGTTATTTTATTTGCTCCTTTCTAAAGCATTCTGTTTCATCACTGCCATCCGAAGAAGAATTATATTGACAAGGGTCTGTTTCTCACTGTATTTTCCATCTGTTTGAAAGAGTCCAGACACCTTGTACTCTTTCCCTTCCCTTTGTGTGTCTGTGTTTTTTAAAAAAATATTCATTTGCTGCATTAGGCCTCAGTTGTGGCAGGTGGGGTCTTTGTTGCATGTGTGACACCATGGGCTGCAGCCCGCCAGGCTCCTCTGTCCGTGGGATCCTCCAGGCTAGAATAGTGAGTGGAATGGGTTGCCATTCCCTTCTCCAGGGGATCTTCCCGACCCAGGGACTGAACCTATGTCCCCTGCATTGGTAGGCAGATTCTTTAGCACTGAGCCTCCTGGGAAGCCCATGAATGTGTGTAGTACTGCTAAATATATATATATATATATTCATGGAGTGTGAGGACATATATATTAAAGTGATCTATGATGATCTTTTGGAGAAGGAAATGGCAACCCACTCCAGTATTCTTGCCTGGAGAATCCCATGGACGGAGGAGCTTGGTGGGCTAGAGTCCACGGGTCGCAAAGAGTCAGACACGACTGAGCGACTTCACTTTCACTTTCATGATGATCTTTTATTTATTTATTTCTGCCCTGAGAAATGTGGAATCTGAGTTCCCTGACCAGAGGTCAAACCTGTGCCCCTGTGTTGGAAGCACGCAGAGTCTTAACCCCTGGGCTGACAGGGAAGTACCAAGTCTTGCTACGTGTTCAGGTCATGGCATCTGGAGGTATAACCCTGAATACCTTTAATGACGTCCTAAAACCTGTCCTATAGCAGATAAGAAAAAGAAAAAAACCAACCAGAACAAACTGTTTTAAACAGAGAATAATAGTAATGAGCCATCAAATGATGTTGTAAGCACTCTCTGAGGATGTGGGGAAAAGTATGCTTTCAGAATTCATTATATTTAAAAATAATGCAGTGCAATTTTCTTGGAATTGAAGAAAAGTAGAAAGTGGACTAGTGACTCCGGAGGTGGGGGAACTTGTCTCCCAGGCAGGCAGAGCCCTGGGACCCGAGGGCGCCCAGACCTGGGGGAAGGCACTTGGTGTGTGTCCTTATTCCCATAAAAGGCTCCAGTAGTTTCCATGTGTATCTGTGGGGCGTGAGGAAGTCACACGGCAGCTTCAGACCAAACAACACAAGGAAGTGTCAGACATTCAGGGAAGTTGCTCGATTCTTGATGACAAGGGCCATCTCTGCAGGGGCCTGATCTCCAGGGAGGGTCAGCAGGGATGCCCACGGGGAAGGAGCCTGGAACGTGGGTCTTGCCCTCTGATGCCGGACCCAACAGGGCCCTCCTGACCCCTCAGATCCACCAGGGACCAGCTTACAGAGGGGCTTCAGAGGGTGGGTGCTCTCGGCTCCCACTGACCCCCGCCTGCCCCAGTGTGTTCTTCCTTAAGTCCAGAGGCCGAACACCCAGGACCGGAGCCAGCCGACCATCCTCCGGGTCCGACCGAGATGCTCCCCGGAGGCTGTTATTCTCCGAGACGGGCACGAGGGGGCAGCACAGCCCGCGTCAAGCAGCCCCCACTCCCTGCAAACACGCCCTGTCCCAGGAGGGCGGCTCTGCAGAGGCCCTGCCTGCCCGGACGCTCAGGCCTCCTGCCCTGCCCCCTGCCTTCCAGCGCATGCTCACACATGCATGCGCGAGCGCGGACACACACACACACACACACACACACACACACACACCCTCACACACGCACACACACATAAACACACTGGCTGCTGGGGTCCACGTGCCTGCAATCTCCACACATTCCCATGTGGAACTCCTCCCCAACACACGACAGTGTTTGGAGGGGGTTCCAGCTCAGCTCCAATCTCTCAGAGACCCTCGCAGGCCTGGCATTGCTCCAGGAGGGGTGAGGGACCCTGAGGGTGGTGGGGGGCGGCCGCCAGCCTTCCTCAGGGGCCAGCCGCCTGTCTCCAGAGGCTGACCCAAGACCCAGGTCCAACGGCAGCCCCCTACCTCAGGGCACCCAGCGTTTTATCCTCCCAAAGTGTGGCTGGCAATCCAGCCCAGCCTCTCTGAGCCCTGTAATATAGAGACGGTCCTGAGTCAGGGCGGCCTCTTGGAGACGTCCTGCGGTCCCCAGGATGGAGCCTCATCACTGGGTGAAGTGGACCCTGTGTGATCCCGGGACTCACAAACAGGACCCGCATCCACCCTCTGCACCTCGGCTCCTGTCCTGGAGTTAAACATGTGGCATCTAAGAGGTGCAAACAAGTTGCACGCTGTGGAGTCTAATCTCATCGTGACCGCAAGCTTGGCCAGCCCTGAGAGAGGGCACCGTCTGAAGTTTTCCAGCCATACTGTGGGGCAAGATTGTCCTAAAAGAAACTGAGTGTCAAGACTTCTGCTGACAGTGGTTGGTGTGTTCCATCTTGGACATCATGACAAAGATGGGAGGGAACATGCCCAGAAGATGTGCCACGTGCCCGGGAAGCCGTGTGGCACTGGGGGCACCCTCTGAGCAGGGACAGGTGCGGCAGGGCGCCTTGAGATGCAAGAGCTCCCAGTGGGCTGCAGTGGGTGGTGGGCTGGCCCGCTCTTCCCCAGGGGCCTGTCTGCCCGCTCACCTTGGCAGGGACAGGGCAGGAAGTCATGGGCAGAGACGCAAGTCATGGTCCCGGCACATTCAGAAGAGAGAGGACACCAGCTCTCTCAGAAGCAAATCGATGGCTTAATTCAGTGGTTCGCAGAGTTCAGGCCCCAGACCGGCAGCAAGAGCAGCCCTGGGGACCTTGTTACAGACACAGACCCCAGGGCCCCAGCCCAGACCTTCCAGCCCAGCAACCCCGAAGAGCTGAGAGCCGACATCCACGTGTGACGAGCCCTTCATGTGGGGAAGATACACAGTCAAGTGTGAGCCCCCGGATTTACTTCAATAGCAACCCGGAGATGTGAATGTGTATTCAAACTAAAGGGGTTAAAGATAAAATTGTCTTTTATCCAGTGAATCCCTTCCTAGGAACGGACTTTCTTTTATGCATTTATTTTTATTTTTAATTAGAGTATAATTACTTTACCATATTGTGATGGCTTTTGCCATGCATCAACATGAGTTGCCCATCGGAATACACATGTCCCCTTCCTCCTGAACCTCCATCCCACCTCCCTTCCCTATCTCACCCCTCTAGGTTGTCTCAGAGTGTGGACACACTCCTGCAAGTGTGCGATGAGGCAGACACAAGTTCTGGACAAGATGGAGACACTGGAGGGTGGTCTGGTGAGCTCAGGGAGGACGCACACGCGGTGAACACCTAAGGCTTCCCATGAGGCGATGGCTCTGCAGACGCCGGTCCATGAAGATGCCTGAGTCCCGGTGGTAAAGGGAGGGCCTCCTGCCCATCCGTCCTTAGGCCACAGCCCTGCTGTGTGTGCCGTTGGCAGTGACATGCACACACAAACACGTTAGATAATCTGTGCCTGGAAAGTACACAACATGAGCTCGTACAAGTTTAATAATCTTAGAACTAGCCAGTGGCAAGAAATAAAAACCAAAAAATGAGGCAGGGGGAGCCCAGAAGTTTCTCTGGGCTCTGCTGTTTCTCCCTGACCCCCGTTCTGGATGGTTATTACCCTTCAGCAGACCGGGGCAGAGCTCATTTCCTCTGTCTGTCTGTCTGTCTTCCACGGAAACCGAGATATGAGGTTGCATCATGCGTGAAGATATGCAGCAGCCTCATAACCTTGCCTCATAACCTTTATTTCCAGACTAAATAGTCTAATCTCATTGCCTAATTTTTCCTCAGAAACCCTTAGTCATCTTCAGGGTTCTTCTGTGGAACTGCCTAGAGTTGGGCTGATCTGGAGATGCCAGGATAAGGCAAAATCAGTTTCACCAGATAAGATAATTTTGTTAGGGTCGTTACGAGTCTGTGGCTAATCATGATTGCACCACCGGGGGTCCTCACTGGCTGAGAGTGATATTTGGCTGATAGATACAAGAGAAGTAGATTTTAAAACATGGCATGTATGAAGGGATGTGAAAAATTAAGTAGACAAATAGATAGAATTGATGCTTTTGAATTGTCATGCTGAAGACTCTTGAGAGTCCCTTGGACTGTAAGGAGATCAAACCAGTCAATCCTAAAGGAAATTAACCTTGAAAGAAATCTGTATGCAGGTCAGGAAGCAACAGTTAGAACTGGACATGGAACAACAGACTGGTTCCAAATAGGAAAAGGAGTACGTCAAGGCTGTATATTGTCACCCTGCTTATTTAACTTACATGCAGAGTACATCATGAGAAACACTGGACTGGAAGAAACACAAGCTGGAATCAAGATTGCCAGGAGAAATATCAGCAACTTCAGATATGCAGATGATACCACCCTTATGGCAGAAAGTGAAGAGGAGCTAAAAAGCCTCTTGATGAAAGTGAAAGAGGAGAGTGAAAAAGTTGGCTTAAAGCTCAACATTCAGAAAACGAAGATCATAGCATCTGGTCCCATCACTTCATGGGAAATAGATGGGGAAACAGTAGAAACAGTGTCAGACTTTATTTTTCTGGGCTCCAAAATCACTGCAGATGGTGACTGCAGCCATGAAATTAAAAGACACTTACTCCTTGGAAGAAAAGTTATGACCAACCTAGACAGCATATTCAAAAGCAGTGACATTACTTTGCTGACTAAGGTCCGTCTAGTCAAGGCTATGGTTTTTCCTGTGGTCATGTATGGATGTGAGAGTTGGACTGTGAAGAAGGCTGAGCACCGAAGAATTGATGCTTTTGAACTGTGGTGTTGGAGAAGACTCTTGAGAGTCCCTTGAACTGCAAGAAGATCCAACCAATCCATTCTGAAGGAGATCATCCCTGGGATTTCTTTGGAAGGAATGATGCTAAAGCTGAAACTCCAGTATTTTGGCCACCTCATGCGAAGAGTTGACTCTCTGGAAAAGACTCTGATGCCGGGAGAGATTGGGGGCAGGAGGAAAAGGCGTTGACCCAGGATGAGATGGCTGGATGGCATCACGGACTCGATGGACGTGAGTCTGAGTAAACTCCGGGAGTTGTTGATGGACAGGGAGGCCTGGCCTGCTGCGATTCATGGGGTCACAAAGAGGTGGACACGACTGAGTGACTGAACTGAACTGAATTCCTTCAAAGGATTGATGCTGAAACTGAAATCCCAACACTTTGGCCACCTGATGGGAACAACTGACTCCTTGGGAAAGACCCTGATGCTGGGAAAGATTGAAGGCAGAAGGAGAAGGGGATGATAGAGGTTGAGATGGTTGGATGGCATCACCAACTCAACGGACATGAGTTTAAATAAGCTCTGGGAGTTGGTGAAGGACAGGGAAGCCTGGCGTGCTGTAGCCCATGGGGTCGCAAAGAGTCGAACATGACTTAGTGGCTGAAAAACGACAACATAGATAGATAGACAGATGGGATAGATAGATAATTAGATGATAAACATAGATAAACAGATGGATGATGGAAATAGAGGGATGGATGGACAGATAGGTATTTATAGATAGATAGACAGATGGCAGAGAGATTTGAAGGTCTTCAGTGATCAAACCTTGACCATGAAACACACTCAGCTCCTCTTGACACAAAGGAGCTGTTCAAGGGGACAGTCCAGTCTCCTTACGTGGGAACCTGTAGACCAAAGCTCCCTGGGATGGGACACCCACACTGACAAGACATTAGGGCCACCTGTTAGCCGTCGGCGTGTTGGGTCTGCAGAGCACCCACAAGGGCAGCTGCCTCCACAAGGGAGCCCCGGTTCCCCCGCTTCCTGCCCTCCCCAAAGACTCAGGGAAGCAAAACTTCTCTAGAAGGAGGAAGTGATCACAGCCACACCCCAAAGCTCTCTGCTCCGATCGGCAAATGACAAGCCACGGGCCTAAGGCACGTACCTACAAGGACCCCTAGGGCCTGTGAGCCGGTGTGTAGGCAGCAAGGGCGAAGCTTCTGTTCTGTGTCTGTCACCCGTGACTGAGGGTGTTAACGGCGGTGGATTCCACGGCCCTTAGGGCCAATGGCAGTGATGGTTTTAGTCCTTTTAAACTCTCCCGTCGGAAAAGATACATTTACTCCTTTGGGCCTGTGCTTAGTCGTGTCTGACTCTTTCGTGACCCCATGGACTGCAGTCTGCAGGCTCCTCCGTCCATGGGATTCTCCAGGCAAGAATACTGGCATGGGTTGCCATTCCCTTCTCCAGGGCATCTTCCCGACCCAGGGATCAAACCCGCATCTCTTCTGTCTCCTGCATTTGAAGGGAATTCTTCTGAGATCAGATCAGATCGGGTGCGTTCAGGGTGGTATGGCCATAGATGGCAGGCAAATTAGTTACCATTGTGCCTCCATTTTAATTGGGAAAAAAAAGAAACATGGAGATAAGTTAGTTGCCCTGGAAACACCCAGAGTTCTCACCTGGATCCTGACTGTACAGCAGGGAGCTAGGCTTCAGCTTCAGCTTCACGGCACCTGAACGGCGTTCTTAAACTTGGCAACCGGGAGAATAGAGGAACTGTGAAGCCCGAGTGCTTGTGAGGGCGGCTGCGCAGCGGTGGCCCGTCCCCTCTCTGGGCACTTGGAGAGCTTGTAATCCAGGTGTGAGCCCCCTGCCTGGGGACTGGTGACATTTTCCAGTCTCTGGGGGCTGTGGCGAGGCCCTGTTCTTAGAGCTGGCTTCTCTGCACTCAGCATCATTCTTACCAATTTCTGGATTAGTTATCTGTCACTTTTAGATCAAGTGTAAATGATGTATCAGAGGTTATAAATTACAAGTAACTGTTATATCCTAATGTAAGCCCCATTAAACGTAAAGGGAATATCCAACTGACATTGCCTAAAGCAGCAGTTCTGGGCAGAGGAGGCTGGAGGGCTGCAGACCGTGGTGGCAAAGAGTCAGACACGACTGGGTGATTGAACAAGAGCAAGAAGAGCGACAAAAGCCAGCAGTAGAAAGTGTGTTTAAAGAATGACGATAGAAAGCGCCTGAGAAGTGAAAGCTAGATGCCTACATTTAGAAGCATATGAATGCTTTATTTTTCTAATTAAAGACAGTTTTTTAATGTTCTATAGCGGAAAAGTGTAATTCAAAATACAAGGCATCCCTTTATTGTATTTTTTTAAAAGCTCTAATTCAAAAAAATGTATCAGAAACCACTTTAGTTTTGCAATATTTTGCAGAAAAGAGTTGCTGATAAATCTCAACAGAAGTTGAAGAAAGTAGAAAAAAAATGAAATGCATAGTTGGAGATGTTCTACTCCCTGAAAAAGTATCATCAGGATAATCCGGACTAATATATCTCATTAGCAAAATAATCACAACTTCTGGAACTCTTGGGAATTAACGTGGACATTTTTTCAAAGTAGCACCTCCAAATTGTGTTAGCTCACAGTGGAGTAAATCTGATTCCGAGGACAAATTATTGCAAGACCTCAGAATGGAATTAGCATTTTATCAGATTATTCAACTCACGGGCATGAATGCAATAAGATCAATTGTTTGATGAAGGAGCTCTTGTCAATTCATGTGAGGTGTGTACAGAAAATGTCAAAATCGGTCTTAATTAATGAAATATTCTTGTTTTTTAAGCAAGTTAAAAAGCATGTTCTCTCATTGGTGTATCTTGGACATTTTCGTTCTGTGGAACTTCAGAATCACGAGGAACTTCAGAATCATGATAAGTAATTGCCTTAAAGTGACTGTAAGGAGTCCTTTCCTGACCTCTGGACTGGTCATGTACTTGACTGTTCTCTGGGAAGCAAGGAGGGCTTTCTTCTCTATGTGTCCATGTTCCATGTCATGAGTCCTTTCAAGGAAAGAAGAGGTTGCATCTGAAAGACGCTTCTCATATAGAATGGGCAGATTTCGGAGACTTACTCAGTTCAGTTCAGTTCAGTCGCTCAGTCATGTCCAACTCTTTGCGACCCCATGGACTGCAGCATGCCAGGCCTCCCTGTCCATCACCAACTCCCGGAGTTTAACCAAACTCAAGTGTTGCCATCCAGCCATCTCATCCTCTGTCGTCCCCTTCTCCTCCTGCCCCCAATCCCTCCCAGCATCAGGGTCTTTTCTAATGAGTCAACTCTTCGCATGAGGTGGCCAAAGTACTGGCGTTTCAGCATCAGCATTGACTGTCTATTTCTGGAGGCAGAGGAGTCTGGGTTGACAATGAGTTTTCTGCGTTTGGTATCCTGATGTATGACAGTAACATCACCAGCCAAGACTGAGAAAGTGAAAGCTGGAATAAATGCTTGAGAAAGGAGTAGAGAAAAAGTCCCATTGTTTTTAGTCCCTGGGTCTTTTACACCAGACCCTGAAGGATATCAGGGTCCACATATGGCAAAAGGACACAGGAGGGTCAGCGTGGAGATCCAGGGAGAGTGGTTGAAGGTCCAACGCCATCACTGCATCAGTGGTGGTGAGACATGGTGAACAGAATTCACCGGGGGAAATAAACAGGCCAGCCTGAGTCGGACCAAGTGTCTTCCTGAAGCCACTGGATCAGGCCCTGGTGAGAGAGTCTGAGGAGAGGAGAGGCGTGGAATGGGAAAGACAGGTGGCCCATGCACTGGCGGTGAGGAGGCCAGGCTTCCAGAGAAGGGGTCTTACTGGGGGGTGCTTGGTGGCGGATGGCCAGGGCAGGTCCTCCAGCAGGAATACACTAGGGCAGGCTCCCGGATGAGGGCTGCTGGCTTCCTACTTGGCTCTTGTCAGCCTAAGGTCCTCTGAACAGCCTCTACTCCTAATCTTGCTGGAAACAGCAATAGCTGGACTGGGTGTGTGATCCTCCCAGAGTATAAAGCACAGGCGACTCGACGCTTCCTTGTGCGTGCCAAGCCACTTCAGTCGTGTCCGACTCTGCAGCCGCGTGGACTGTGGTCCGCCCAGCTCCTGGGTCCACGGGGATTCTCTCCAGGCAAGAATACCGGAGTGGGTTGCCATGCCCTCCTCCAGGGGAACCCGGGGATTGAATTCGCGTTTCTTACATCTCCTGCATTGACAAGCGGATTCCTTACCAGTAGCGCCACCTGGAAAGCCCAGTAAAGAATACCTATGCTTATTTTAGACTGGTGAAGCGGGGAGGACATTAGACATTTCACGGTGGCTGCAGGAGGTAGAATAACACCCCCCTGGCCCAGATGTCCACACCCTAGTCCTTGGACCCCTGCATGGCAAAGGTATCCTGCGGGCTCAATTAGACTAGGATCTGAGCTGAGGAGGTCAGTCTGGATTACCTGGGTGGACATGAAATGGTCACAGGTTTCCTTAAGATCTGAGGACTTTCCTACCCGCAGAGGACCAGAGGGCGGGCGGGTGAGACAGGGTTTGGCTGTTGTGGATAAAGAAAGAGGATTAGAACCTAGGAATGAGGTAGCTTCCAGAAAGCAGAAAAGACCAAGAGGCAGGTTTCCCCCTAGCATCTAGAAGGAACATGGTCCCGCCTTGATTTTTGCCCAGGAAGACCCACCTTGAACTTCGGCGCTCCAGAGCTGTAACATAATAAACTTGTATTGTCTGACAAGTTACCGCATTTATCACAACAGCCACAGAAAACTCCCCGGGGGCTTTTTAAACACGTAGTGTGCTGACATTTGTAGTCTGGAAGTTTATGTTTGAGTACATATGTGAAGAAACTGTGTGTCCTCGAGCTTGGAAGGCCCTGTTGAATCACACATGGCTCTCTACGTACGACACAAAATATGGTCTCGAGATGGAAAAAGAGCAATCGCTGCTCAGTCGGAGGAGTTCTTGTTTGCTCAAGCAAGCCTAGCACTCTGCTCCCAAGCAGAGAAAAAAGAAACCTGCCCTCGTTTCGGGCACCTGTGTTGCGGTCCGGTCACGTGACGCTGAAAGCGTTCCTGGCCCCGAGCTAAAAATAGGCGGATGACAGCGTTGTCTGTTAATGAGCACACGGGCTGATCGGAAGGCTCGACTTTGATCTAGACTTCAGTGGCTTTATAATTCATTTGCCGTGAGATCTCTAGGCTGACTTCCTTCTCCACTGGTTTCTTCCCCCATTGAATGATCAGTACATACCGCTTCTGATGCACCTATGACGGCTGCTTCTTGAAGAGAAGCCCTTTCTTCCCCTTTAAAGTCCTGAATCGAGTCATTCTTGTCCTGTCTTCTTTAATACACGAACGTCTCCCATCACTGCCCACAAGGAACCAGAGCAGATTGCTTTCTTCCCGGGGGTCAGATTGACTCTCTCCTTCTCAGACAGGGCCCTCTCACAGTGGGGTGACGGCCCCTAGTGCACGTTCAGGCCTGTTGTTGGGAATTTGGAACTGATTTCTCCAGATAAACAAGGTAATAGAAAACGATTCGGCTGCTTTTTCTCAAGTGTCTTTGAATGGCCCCCAGGTAATGGGCCCAATGCTGTCAGAGGGTCTCAGGAGGAGGGAAAAGGATGAGGAGGACCCCTGCCCTATTTCTGGGTAAATACGGTAGCCAATATGTTGAAAAGGGCAGTTCATTTTCTTCCTCCACCAATCCCCACTTTGCCGTGGCTTTGCCCCCACAGGAAATCCAGACTCTCAAGCTCTTTCCTGTGACCTAAGACCCAGGCTCTCCAACACCCCTTCTTCAGGGGTCCCTGATGGACGTTCTTCAAATCAGTGACTCCTTCAGGAGGAGTCCCCCAGGACTGTGGTCCACTCTGAGCCCCTCGTTTCTCAGCTGCCATGGTCTGAATGTCTGAGTGGCCCGCCCCGGCCCCCAGCCAGATTCATAGGTTGAAAATCAGATGCTCAAGGTGATGGCGTTAGACTCTGGGAGGTGACTGGGCCGTGAGGGTGCAGCCCCCAGGGAGGGATTGAAAGTGTTAGTCGTTCAGTCGTGTCTGACTCTTTGTGACCCCATGGACCATAGCCCACCAGGCTCCTCTGTCCACAGGAGTCTCCAGGCAAGAACACTGGAGTGGGCTGCCATGCCCTTCTCTAGAGGATCTTCCCCACCCAGGGATCAAACCCAGATCTCCCACATGACAGGCAGACTCCTTACCATCTGAGCCACCAGGGACGTGCTAAGGGGATTAGACAAGGGTCCTTATAAAAGAGACTCCAGGGGGCTTCCCACCCCTTCCACCAGTGGGGGCCCTGGCAGAAGGTGGAGATCTGTAACCCAGAGAGACCCTCACCAGACTGCAACCGTGCTGAGACCCTGCCCTCGAATTTCCAGCCCAGAACTGTGAGGAATAAAGCTCTGTTGTTCATAAGCCACCCAGCCTTGGGCTCTGCAGTAGGGGCCCCAGTGGACTGCCACCAACACTTAGGGGCTCGTGTGGGATGAAGCCTAAGGGGTCTTCCAGCCTGACCTCCTTGTTAGCAAGCCCAGTAGTTTTAAAGGGGACAGACAGCCCATGCCAGAGGCTGCCAGACACATGGACACCAGCTCAGGGTCCCCGAGTCCTGGCTTCCTCCCAGGGACCTCACTGCTCCCTGTGGAGGCCACCCCCACCTCCTGGGACACTTGGAACACTCCCTGGCCCTGGAACCTCTTGAAGGACCCTCGTGGCCTTGGATTCGGGAATCTCAGATTTGTCTCCCCTTTCTGGGACATCTTGCCACCTACATTTGACTGAAGACAGGGAGAACCATCTCTACAGGCTTGTAGCCTGAGCAGAAGGGAAGGGAGGAAAAATGTGGTTCCACTTGATCTGCATGGTCATCTCTTCCAAGAGCCGGCTGTCTGACGCTCCTCTCTGGCTCTCCTCTGGGAAGAGGAGCCACAGATACAGACATGTTGAACCTAAAGAAGAATATATATCTATGGCTTCCCAGATGGTGATAGTGGTAAAGAACCCGCCTGAAAATGCAGGAGACACAGGCAACTTGGGTTCAATCCTTGGGTTGAAAGATCCCCTGGAGGAGAAAATAGCAGCCCACTCCACTATTCTCGCCTGGGAAATCCCGTGGACAGAGGAGCTGGGCGGGCTACAGTCCATGGGGTCACAAGAGTCAAACATGACCAAACACACATATATGCACGTGCTCACACACACACACACACACACTCAGATCACTTAGTTGCATGCTAGAAACTAATATAACATTGCAAATTTTACTTCAATAGGAAAATAAATGTGGAAGGTGTAATATGGAGGGGAGCATCTCAAAGCTTCTGGGGTCATGCCTCTGAAGCACAAAATGTTGAGTGGGGAGGGAGGGACCATCACATGGATGAAAGTAACTGTTCATGGTCCTGAACCTTCTTCCCTCCGGGCAACTCCAGGGCTGGCTCTCATGAAACCTGGCTTCTGAAGTCTTCTGTAGACTCTTTCAGGGGTTCCGAACAACAGGGAAGAGGAACCACAAGAGGATGAAGGGACCAGGGAATGAGGACTAGCCAAGCCTATGGGGGAGGCAGAGCCCCGAGGGGCTGCAGGGAGAGGGAAATTAGGAGAGAAGAATTTAGTCACCAAGAAACAATCGCCATGGACCACAATCAAAACTTCAAAGGACGAAAGGGATGTAAAAGATTGACTTGTGAGGTGGCTGAGATGAAATAAGTGCCCATGTGAACACAGGCGCTTGCTCGGCAGTCAGAGTCGCCAAGTGATAACAAAAGTGCTCTTTTTTAACGTTCAGTCGGTCAGGCGTGTGTCCCACTCTTTGCAAACCCATGGAGGGTAGACCACCAGGGTCCTCTGTTTGTGGATTTCCCAACAGGAATACTGAAGTGGTTGCCGTTTCTTACTCCAGGGGGTCTTTCCAACCCAGGGCTTGAGCCTGTGTCTTTTGCGTCTCCTGCATTAGCAGGCAGATTCTTCACCACCGCACCACCCAGATGTCTGTAACTACTTAATTCATTATTGCCAAAACTTGTCCTTCAGTAGGTGAGTGGATAAATAAACTGTAGCACTTTTTTAATGGTGGGAAAAATCTGCCCGTTTAATGCAGGTGGAAGTGTCTTTCCTTATCGTAAAAACTAAGCAATAGTTTTCCATGCTTTGAGGAACTGAGGAAGCTCAGTCCCACTTCCTCTCAGGGGCTTCAGGCCAGCAGGCACTCGGGCCGCTGGCCCACAGCTTCTTGGGGGGATGTTCAGCCTTCTGTGAACCTGTTTCTCAGACGTGGGGCGCAATCTCTGGTCTTTCTGTTCTCATCTGTGTCTTCCCAGGCAAACACTGCTTCAAATATCAAAGCAGTTATACTTTAGTTCACACTCTGAGTTCTTCTAGAATACCTCTGTCAAATAGAAAAACATATTTTCGTTTTTCCAAATCACTAGAGAAACAAATAAGTTGAAAACCTCCCTTTTAAACCCATAATTAGAAGTACTCTGTGGGGTGTCTGCAACTTCAAAAAGAAATGTTACTTTTTTTTTTAAGTACTGAATTTGTCACAATATTGCTTCTGTTTTATGTTTTGGTTTTCTGGCCCTGAGGCCTGTGGGATCTTACC
The DNA here is from genome assembly GCA_006408615.1 of Connochaetes taurinus. Taxonomy (NCBI): domain Eukaryota; kingdom Metazoa; phylum Chordata; class Mammalia; order Artiodactyla; family Bovidae; genus Connochaetes; species Connochaetes taurinus. The sequence continues at coordinate 41,203 of SJXO01006979.1, forward strand.
TTCCTGTTCAGTTCAGTTCAGTTCAATTGCTCAGTCCTGTCTGACTCTTTGCGACCCCCTGAACTGCAGCACGCCAGGCCTCCCTGTCCATCACCAACTCCCGGAGTTCACCCAAACTCATGTCCATCCAGTCGGTGATGCCATCCAGCCATCTCATCCTCTGTCGTCCCTTTCTCCTCCTGTCCCCAATCCCTCCCAGCATCAGAGTCTTTTCCAATGAGTCAATTCTTCGCATGAGGTGGTACTGGAGTTTCAGCTTTAGCATCAGTCCTTCCAAAGAACACCCAGGACTGATCTTTAGGGTGGACTGGTTGGATCTCCTTGCCGTCCAAGGGACTCTCAAGAGTCTTCTCCAACACCACGGTTCAAAAGCATCAATTCTTCGGCACTCAGCTTTCTTCACAGTCCAACTCTCACATCCATACATGACCACTGGAAAAACCATAGCCTTGACTAGACGGACCTTTGTTGGCAAAGTAATGTCTCTGCTTTTGAATATGCTATCTAACCAGGGATCAAACCTGTAACCCCTGCAGGAAGGCAGTGTCTTCACCCCTGGTTCACCAGGGATGTCCTCAAATGTTACTCTTACATTCTACTGTTTTTGACTGTGGTTCTCAGCCCAGGGGCAGGATTAGGGGAGGTCAGTGAACTCTTTCAGAGTCCCCATTTCCAGAGATGTTTCTCCCTTGGGATAGGGGGGTGGGCATTTTAATGAGCTTCACACTGAACATTCTCTGGGCTCTTTGTCCATCTCCAGTAAAACTTTGCAAGTCAATCACAGCCGATGGATATCTTGAAAATGATGTTTTAAATTGCCTAAGTAATTTAGCGTTGAATTCTTTTAAGAGGTGAGTTGAGTCTTCTGTGGAGATGTTTTCCTATTTTCCATTTCCTCTGCTTCAAAATCTATTCCAGAATTGGAGCAGAAGAAATGCAAAAGCGCCTAATGGAGGAAAGATAAAGTAATGAATTACTCCAAGTTTGGAAGGAATGGGGTGGGTGGCAGAGTGAAGTCTGGCTGCAGGCAGGAAATGCAGGAGAAGATGGCTATCTGAAAGAGGGACGGCTGGTCTACTCCTATGAAGAACCACACTCCCCACTTGAAAGCCTCGCATTTCTTAAGAAGCGCAGTGTCACGGGCTAACTGGCTTAGGAGCAGACCTGAACGTCGAAGAGCAACGAACGAGCTTAGCATCACAGAAATCAAAGAGACAGCTGCTCGAGTTTTCTGGATGTACTTTGCACAGAAGAAAATTTGGCTTTAACTTCTAACCTGGCTTTGGATAAAAGATGTGCATTTGGCAAAATGAAAGAAATGTGAAGAGTATGCAGTTTTGAAAACAGGGAATGGTAATGTCAAATTTACGGTAAGGCGGTAAAGTAAATTCTTGGTTGTTTATTGTCAGTGAGTAACTCTGACAGACGCCTTCCTGCAGTGGTCGAGCGCTCTAATGTGAGTTGGGAAATAAAGCTTTGCTGATGTGTTGGAGAATACTATAGCTTTACAGCGAAAAGTAGCTAAATCCCATTTAACAAGGGATTCTCCTAAATTATCATGTCAGATGGGCTTTTTCACCCAATGTCTTTCCCAAACCAAGTCACTGCTCTAAACTCAGCCTGTTAAAATACAACAGTATACGACGACTATATTACCGCTCGAGTTTAGTTTTTCTAATTTTTGTGTTGGTTTCTTATTTTGTGGGCAAAATTCCAAATGTTCCTGAGTGGCACAAAGTAAACAGTGAAATTTCCCTCTTTCTGTAACCCCTGGGGACATCCCCAGGTGCACAAAAATCCTTACTCAGAGGTCGTTATACTGAGTTCTCTTCTGCAATATGCTCTCTTTCTTCATTTAATATCACTTACACTTTTCTCCATGCCTCGTTTTTCCAAAGGACTGACAGATACTCTTCGGGGGGATGTTCTGTAGTAAATCTAACAGGCGTATCTTCATGAGTACTTAGCCTGTTTCGGATGGTTTCCCTAGTTTCAAAGTAACGCGGCAGGAGCATTGCAGAGCGTGATGCACAGACTCACGTAGTTGTTTGTGTAGCGGATGCAGTTTTGGAAGTAGAATTGCTAGGGCAAAGGGGACGTGCATTTTCAATAGTTCATCACCCACTGCTGTAAACTGACCTCCAAAGAGAGTGCAGCCAGCTTTTCCAAAGAGAGAGTGTTTGCTTAGTTCCTGCTTTACTGAAGACTTGGTTTATCAGACTATTTATTTTTTCACTCTGGTGGATAAAAACCTACCTCTCATTGCAGTTTAAAGTTCCTTCATGATATTGAATACTCGTTCGCATTTTATTGTCCGTTTGTATTTTTAACTTTTCTCTTTGTGTTTTGTGAGAAGTGCTTGTGTAGAAGGGAATTAAACCTTGGTATGTTTTCTATGTTGAAATATTTTTTTCCAAAATGGTATTTTGAATTTGTTTATGGGACTTTTAAACATGCATTAGTTTGAATGTGTGTTTCTTTTGGTGTTTGTGTAATCGTGTAATGTACCGATCTTTTCTTTCCTGGCCTGTGGGAGATACTGCGTTTTTAAAGCTAGTTTAATTCTGTTCTCCCACCTCTTTTTTCCTCCTGCTATATCGGTCATATTTTGTTACCTGCATAAAAGACTCCCTACAACCGTATTGCTCATTTTTTTCTTTTACTCTTTCTTCCCCCAAGGACAGTTTGAGTATAATAGCTCCATTGCAGGCAGTGGGGTGCAGTTCACACGGGCTTTCCATTTGCTAAGCATGTCATTATCCTGATGGGATTCTCAAATTAATATGAGCACAGACCAGGGAGGCTGGGCAGCATATTTAGAAGCTGGAGGAGGGATGCAACTCAGGGACCCTGAGATCACTCAATTTCACGTTGGTTTCTTGTTTGCAGCTCACAGACAATTTCATATTCTCATGTACTCGTTCTAGGTGAATAGTGATACTGTCAACCTTAAAAGTAACAATGGTATTGTTGCTGTTCAGTTGCTAAGCTGTGTCCAACTGTTTGCGACCTCATGGACAGTAGCCCACCAGGCTCCTCTCTCCATGGAGTTCTCAGGCAAGAGTACTGGAGTGCGTTGCCATCCCTTCTCCAGGGGATCTTCCCGACCCAGGGATCAAATTCGGGTCTCCTGCCTTGCAGGCAAATTCTTTACCTTCGGAGCCACTAGATGGCTGAAATTCTCCCTTCCTCCCTTGCTTTTTCAAGATGAATTTAGATACAGGGACAAGCTTGTTTGACACCAAATCAAGATAAGTGTAAGAAGCTTTGGATAAAATATTATTATAGAAAAAGTGATGGACGGCCCAGAACGTGACTTTCCAGGTGGTAACTGAGCCTATAAACACCAGACAGACCTGCAGCTTGTCAATTTCAAAAGCGGAAGCGTTGTTTTAATGAGTTTCCTTGATGACTGGCAAGGTCAAGCACTGCTTTATATGTTAATGGCCTTTTGTATTTCTTGCTTGGAGACTTAAAGCCAGTCCCTTTAAAACTTGTTTTTGCAAACAGTTGCTTAGGCCTCTGCTGCGTGGGTGGGGTGCCTCTGTGGGCACAAGAAGGAAAGAGCTGGATGCTGGCTCCGAAGGCATGGTCCTTACCACACGATTACATGTGTGTGATGTTGGGACTGTCTTCGTGGTACATGGTGACTGTCGGGATGCACGCCGACCGTTCGTTCTCACAGGTTTGGTTGAGGAACAAAAGTGATGGCAGCTGGGAAGTGTTGTTGAACTTGTGAATCACGTATAGCTATTACACCATAGAAAACCTGATCCATTTCCCCCTGTTGAGAATAATGATCACGTCAAACAGGCAGTAACCCTTGGGAACACTTCTGTTTCCACAGATGCAGACTCCAAGCCTCTGCTTCTGCACCAGCCCCGATGTTGGTCTCGACTTCCCTTTATCTCAAGGCAAGGTCTTAGGACTTTAATCTGAATTCTAAATTTTTTCTTGTGAGGAAGCTTGAGCTCTCCCCATGCCCAGGAGGAATTTTCCTGAATGGATTTTCTCTGAATTCCGTTTTTGCAAATGCCATGGATTTTGTGAAAACTGGATTTTGCTTCCAGGTGTTTCCAGGACTTGTTTGGTTCGCTGCCATCCCCCTCTGCTACTTCTGTAGGCTGTAGGGTTACTGCGATGGTTAGTGAGAGGCCTCTGTGGGGCCGGAGAGCAGCGCCCAGTTTCCTGATCAAACACTCTCCTTGCTGTGTAGGAGTTTTGCAGATACGCATCTGTAGTCAAGTGACTTTGAGCAAAGGAGATCACCTCTGTAAGGCAGACGGGCCTCATCCCAGCGGTTAAAGACCTTCCACAGAAAACCAAGGTTTCCCCAGAAGAAACTCTGCCCCTTTACGATTGCATTAAATTTGCACAGTCATGTGAGCAAATCCCTCAAACTCCATCTACCTAGTTGCCATCCATCATCGTCTGTCTGTCGTCTACCTACCTGCCTGTCATCTGTGCATCTGCCTCCGTCTTCTCTCTTTTCATCTGCCTACTATCTATTTATCTGGACTTCCATGGTGGCTCAGACAGTTTAAGGATCCACCTGCAAAGCACATGGAACCCAGGTTCAATCCCTGGGTCAGGAAGATCCCCTGGAAAAGGGAATGGCAAAACCCACTCAAGTATTCTTGCCTGGAGAATCCCAGGGACAGAGGAGTCCATTGGGCCTCAGTTACCTACTGACGAGACAAAGAATCGAGGAACATACACTCGCGTGGACATTAAAGCCCCCTCGGCATGTCACTACTATCTACCTAGCTGCCTACCTATCATCTTATCTATCGACCAGCCCCTATTGGCCGTTTTCCTGGAAAAGCGGACTGACATAATCACAGGCAAGGATGAGCGGGTCTGGGCACCTGAAGTCCGACCTAGGCATGAGGATTTTGGTGTTGACTCTGGAACGTACCTTGAACACTTTCCAGGTGGCACTGGTGGTAAAGAACTCGCTCGCTAATGCAGGAGACATTAGAGATGAGGGTTTGATCCCTTGGTAGGGAAGATGCCCTGGAGGAGGGCATGGCAACCTGCTCCAGTGTTCTTGTCTGGGAAGCCCCATGGGCTGAGGAGCCTGGTGGGCTACAGTCCATGGGGTCGCAGAGGCGGACATGACTGAAATGACTTAGCATGCACACACATACCTGGCAGCTTTTGCTCATATCTTCACAATCGACTAGTACACGTCAGCAAAAGCCAACGTGCTCACCCCACGGACACTGGGAAAACAGCACAACAGGCTGAGATGGGGAGTTGCCCTGTCTTCAGAGCCTTGCAAATCGTGCTTTGAGTGGAATTTAATGTCCAGGTAGTTAACTGACTAACCCGACTACTCCCCGAATAGAATCAGAGTTTCAGAATGAGCCAGGTAAATAAAGCTGTTTATCTGAAGGCGCTCTGTGCTCAAGCTCCTTTGAACTTTATAAAATGTGGTAAATTGCACTTGACTTTGTAATGCTTGATGAGGGAAGAGTTTGAAGTGAAATTCTGTCACCGTTTATGCAATATTTGATTTAAATCCAGTTCCTAGAAACCTCAGATGAATGTGGTTCGTGTATCAAAGTACTGAGTTTAATTTATTGTGGCTTTAAATACGCAGCTAGCTTACATGTGAATGAATACATATGCCGAGAAAAATCTGTTCCTAACTTAAGAGCAGTCAAGGGACACCATTTATCAAATTTCTTGGTACGTGGAATATTAATAGCTCCAAAGTGCCAGTGTGAAATTATTTGACTTGAACTCACAAAACCGGAGTATCTTGCTATTTTTAAACAAGGTTCTAACATCTTTCCATCTTGAACACCAGCAGTTCTCAGACTCTAGCTGTTCATTTTGCCTTTCTCATTTCTTTTTTTTTTTCTTTTAAACAAGCTGTTTTTCTTAACATGACAGGGTGCTTAGAAAACTAATTTCTCTTTATCTGTGTATAAAGAATAAAGAAAGTGGATAACTATCAAGAGAACATTTTGGGGTTTAAATTACCCTTGGGGAAGCAATACATTGCTAGGTATTTGTGTTTTATTTTGTTGAACATCAAAATGCATTTACAACAATGAATCATAGGTGAACACATTTGGATCAAGGAAATACGGGAGGGGTGTTCCCTAGAAGTTAGGTTTGCTTGGAGCTGTATGTTTGTTGGCGGGAGGCTCCCTGCCATGTGCCACGTGAAGCTTGGGTCTTGGCAAGGACCCTGGTCATGCGGGTGCTGGCCTTGTGGGTGTCCCACTTTGCTCCCTGATGTTTCGGTCTGTTGAAAGATGTGTTAAGTGTCCTTAGAGAGAGGCTGATGTTCATTCCAACACAGATCATTTTCTTTTAGTGTGGTGAGTTACATTTTAATGTTGGCAAGTTTCCAGTTTGGAATGTTGATATTTGGTGCTGGGTTTTTAAAATTTTCTCTCTCCATTTACTTATTATCTGTCCTTTTTTGGGGGAAAAGGATATGAAGTGAGTAGGTTTCCATGACAGAGAAGGGCTTGTCCCTTTCTCAATGTCATCACCCGAAGGCCAACCACTGGCTTTAAAAAGGCAAGCTGTCCACTGTCCATGAAGTCATTCAGATTCTCCTTTATTCTCACTTCATTTTGCAGGAGACTATCATCAGTGATTTCGAAATCTCATTTTAGGAGTTTTGCCTTTCAGATCCTGAATCTGCATGGTCTTATCCCCGCGAGCTTTAGTTTCGAGGTAGATTTACCGCAGAGACACACTTTTGCAAGAGGACTTCACGATTGGCAATGAATGAGCAGTGGAAAAAACAGCAGGCTGATGGTTTTTCTCTTTCTTTTCTCTAATTTTTAGTGAGGGAAGTAATTAATGCCCTCCATCAATCCTGTCCCTCGCCCCTCACCCCTCTCCCACCCCTGCTCCCCTTGGGACCTGAGTGTGTGATGGGTTTGATTTCTGCACAAAGGAAGATTTATTGCTTTCAAGTCTTTGTGATTTGGTCGGCTGTAATCTTACTCGGGACGCCAGGCAGGGCATCCTGTCCTGAAAAGCACTGTGTCTGTGTCGGGGGAACAAAGTGGCCGCCATCACCCTCTTACATCTTACGTCCCCGAGTTAAAAGTTTGCCATCTGTGATAAAAGAAGATCAAGCACTCAGGACAGGAGACACTGAACACCAAGAATGTAGGAAACACAGATGAAATGTCTCACGTCTTTCGTATCTCCTCCATGACCCCTCTGGTGACCACAACTGGAAATGCTTACCAAGTGGACACTCACCTCTGTACATGGAGAGTCCCAATTTTCATTGCTTTCTGACTTCCTTAGATGTTGGACCGAACAGTGTTGCTGTCACCTTGAACTGCATTTTTCAATTTGCGATTAAAAGATATATATGGGAGGGTGGAGGTCATTCAGCCGCTTTTCTGAAGAGGGGTCTCCCGGCGGGTCTCACGCCTCACCTGTGTCTCGGAGGCCTGCTGAGTAAGCCTGAGGTTGGCCAGAGCCCCAGTTTATATTAGAAGTTTTGCAGAGTCTTTGGTTTTCTGGCAACTCTGTTGATAATTTAACACAAACAGGCAAGTTGGTTTCCTCTTTGTGCTTGAGGTGACGGTGGGCTCTGTGTGTGGACGGGATGTGGAGACACTCACGTGCACGTGTGATAAATCAATCATACAGAACCAAGGAGACGCTCAGGTAAAGTCAGGGGAGTCTGTGTGACATGTGTCCCCGCTGCGATTTCACCACTGGAAGAGGGGTACAGAGCCCTGTCCCCATGATGTCTAACCACTGTAAGCGAATCTACAGTCATTTCAATAAAAATTTTGATTAAAAAACCAAGTTAACCTCATCTCCTAAATACACTTTCCAAATCTCTAAATGTTAGCACAGCAATGGGATCAGACGCAAAAGTGAAAATGGTGCCCTTGGTTATTTTAACTGTGGATAATGTTTTCCACACTGTTCCACCGATAGGCATAAAAATTGATTAACACACTCGGTTAGGCTGAAGGATGGCATCCTGTGGCCGTCCTGGGACAGACAAATGAAGAGTTGTGGACATTTAGAGCTGTGCCACCGAGGCCATTTTATTTTTTCTCTCTGACTATGAACATAAACACTGAGGCCGTTTCATTTTTCTCTATTTATAGAAAATTGGGAAAATAAAATAAGGCACAAAGAAGAAAAAAAATCTGTAACACCCAGGCTCAGATTTAACCATGGCTGACATTTTATTATAGTTCCACCAGACTTCTGAACTATTCAAATATATGTTTACATATAACAAGTATTCTTCCATTTTCTAGGACACTCTTACAAACGACATTTCCAAGGCTATAAAAAGTACATTTGGAATATGCTTGTACAAATCTGATACTCTGCCCACGGACACCAATATGGCATCAAGCCAGGGTCCATGCTGGTCAGCCAGCATCTTTTTATGGCCATGCCCTGCTTGATGAGACCAGTTATGAAATATTCTGAAAACCACTTACAGATTGTAGTATTTGGTTACCCATGTATTTGATGTTGGGTAGGCAAGTTGTTTCGGAGAAGGCAATGGCACCCCACTCCAGTACTCTTGCCTGGAAAATCCATGGACGGAGGAGCCTGGTGGGCTGCAGTCCACGGGGTCGCTAAGAGTCTGACACGACTGAGCGACTTCACTTTGACTTTTCACTTTTATGCCTTGGAGAAGGAAATGGCAACCCACTCCGGTATTCTTGCCTGGAGAATCCCAGGGATGGGGGAGCCTGGTGGGCGGCCGTCTATGGGGTCGCACAGAGTCGGACACGACTAAAGCGACTTAGCAGGCAAGTTGTTTTGAATTTTTCATGATGATAAACCACGCCAAGATGGAAATCTTTTTGCATAATTTCTCTTCTGAATTTGGGGTTCTTTAGGATAGAGTCCCAGAAGTAGAATTACTATGTGAACCTATATGACGTTTTCAGGCTGTTAATATGTAAGCTGCATTCCAAGAGGGCATCAGTCTTCAGATATTCACTGTATACGTTCCCTACAGAAGGCAACCTGTCTCAACTTTCCTGATGTTACAGATAAAAGTCGGTATGTCACTTTTAATGTCCAGGGAAGGCAAATGTTTCCCTTATACGTTTGTCAGCCACGTGAATTTCCTCTTTTGTGACTTGCTTGCTTGTGCACTTTGTGTTTATTGGGACAGGGGCCAAATTGTGCAACTGTAATGCGACTTGTCCTTACTATGGAACTATGTGGGGTTTGGTGCTGAGCATTTTGGGACTTTGTAGTAGTTAAACATGTGAGATGTTCTGGGACAATCAATTCTTTTTTCATAATGCTTAACTTTTGTCTTTATTACTATTTCCATTTTGAGATGAGAATCCAGTGCAAAGGAGGGGTGAAGGATGGTTTGAAACCCGAAGCACTGGAGTGGAAGGGGGTGTCTGTTGCTTCGCCTGCTGTGTCCCCACTGTCTCCGGGGCTGTGTCGTCTTCCCTGCTCATCCCTGGATCTCTGAGCGATGCTGGCATTCATGGAGCGCAGGAAAAACATTTCACCAACGGATCAGTGAGTGAACGGAGAGTCCTCCTAACCCTCTAGAGCTGGTATGTGGCCGCCGAGACCCACCCCCACCACCAGTCACAACTCTACCCAGCCTGGCAGGAGAGCAGCTCCCAAGACCAGGCCTTCCCGGGCGGTGGACACAGCTCACCCAGCAATGCTGCCCTCCTTGCCTGCTTTCTCACCCAGAACAGGTCCCGCTTCCTCTGGGGAAACCCACTTATTGACCTTAGATGCTGGCCTCCACCCATGGAGGACTTCCCTGGTGGCTCAGATGGTAAAGTGTTGGCCTAGAATGCGGGAGACCCGGGTTTGATCCCTGAGTTGGGAAGCTCCCCTGGAGAAGGCAATGCCAACCCACCCCTGGAGAATGCCAATAGCAACCTACTGCTATCCTGGTGGGCTACAGTCTGTTGCTGCTGCTGCTAAGTCTCTCCAAGTCATGTCCGACTCTGTGCGACCCCATAGACGGCAGCCCACCAGGCTCCTCTGTCCCTGGGATTCTCCAGGCAAGAACACTGGAGTGGGTTGCCATTTCCTTCTCCAATGCATGAAAGTGAAAAGTGAAAGTGAAGTTGATCAGTCGTGTCCGACTCTTCGAGACCCCATGGACTGCAGCCCACCAGGCTTCTCTGTCCACGGGATTTTCCAGGCAAGAGTACTGGAGTGGGGTGCCATCGCCTTCTCCGGGGCTACAGTCCGTGGGGTCAAGAAGAGTTGGACACGACTGAGCGACTTCACTCTTTTCACTTTCACCTTCCACCCATGGATATTTTTATTTAAAAAATTGTGTTTTGGGTAGGGAAATACTTTCCTCTTTTATCTGGAAGGACAGATCCTGGAGTGTGTTACCAGCAGGACTGGGTGGGAAGAGCTCGGTCCCTCTGTCTCTCTGGATGCTGCGTTTCTGTCCTGGAGGATGCGTCAAGTGCTCTCACTAACATCAGCATCCTTATTGTTCCAGAAGACCAACCCCTGGTGCGAAGAGATCCGTGCTTGTTGTAGCCACAACATACTCATTCTTCCTTTTGAAATCTGTTTGTGCAGATGCTTGCAGTGTCTCTGTGGTGATCAAGATTTCCAATGGTGATTATTCAAGTCGATGATATAAATGTATAATTAGTTAATTTTCTTTATTGTTCAAGCTATATTCTTTCCAGGTCCTCAGTAGCTAGCAAGGTTTTCTTGTCATTCCCGAGTGATACTGAGCAGCTATCTTTTGCATGGTTTTTCCAGGGGTCATGTATGGATGTGAGAGTTGGACCATAAAGAAGGCTGAGCATCAAAGAATTGATGCTTTCAAGTTGTGGTATTGGGGAAGACTCTTAAGAATCCCTTGGACAGCAAGGAGATCAAACCAGTCCATCCTAAAGGAAATCAACCCTGAATATTCATTGGAAGGACTGATGCTGAAGCTGAAGCTCCAATACTTTGGGCACCTGATGTGAAGAGCTGACTCACTGGAAAAGACCTTGATGCTGGGAAAGATTGAGGTCAGGAGAAGGGACGACAGAGGATGGGATGGTTGAATGGCATCACGGACTCAATGGACATGAGTTTGAGCAAGCTTCCAGAGACAGTGATGGACCGGGAAACCTGGGGTGCTGCATGAAGTCCACGGGGTCACAAAGAGCCAGTCATTACTTAGCAGTCAAATGACAACAACTATATTCTGCATAAAGAGGCAAACAGGTGATTTCTTTCTGATGGTGTGAAGGATTGGTGCAATCAGCATCCACAGAAACCCACTTAGGTTATGAAGCAGAGGTGAAGTTTTCTTCTCCTCATTTGGAAACTGCAAAAATGAAGCTGATAGTTCTGTCTGGACAATATCAAAAGGTATTAGATCCACTGGTTTTGCCTTAGAGGTAGGGTGGGGCTCGAGGGTCTTACAGCACAAGACACTTTGTATTTGACTGTTAATAATTATCATTATAATTTATCATCATTATAATTTATCATCAGCATCCCAGTTGTCTTTGCCTTTTGAATAAACCTATTCCAGGCAGACAAGGAGTTGTTGGAATATGCAGATGGGTGTCATACTCCCGAGATGAAAAGCTGCAGAGACGTTTCTGGGTTCTTTCTGCCTTCCTGTGGATTTTGGTTTCCATCTGGTCTAACTTGGCTTCAGCCTGAGTAACTTCTTTCTCGAGCAAATATGGTGCTGATGAATTCTCCCAGCTTTTGTTTGCTTGAAAACGTCTCACTTTTGAAAAGCATTTTATTTTTGAAAGATATTTTCCTTGTTGTAGAATTCCGGGTTGACTCTTTCTTCCGTCCTTTATGTTGTCATTCTATTGATTTCTGGGCTTTGTTCAGTTTTTCCTGATGAGAAACCTGTCATCAATACCTCACTGTGTCCCTGCAGGCGACGTGTCTCTCCTCCCTGGCTGACTTTCAGATTGTCATTTGGGACATCCCTGGTGGTCCAGTGATTAGCCTCCAAACTTTCAGTGAGAAGGGCATGGGTTTGATCCCTGATCAGGGAACTAAGATCTCATGTGCTTCACATGCTGCCAAGGGGATATATTTTAAAATAAAAAAATAAAATAAGATTGTTTTTCTCATCTTCAACCCTGTGGTGGTTATGTACCCAGGTGTGAATTTTTTTTTTTTTTTTAGTTTCTACCCCAATCTCTCGCTCTTCTTCTTGATTGTAGTTTCATGTGTGTTACAATGTGTGATATTGTCTCAGGGGCCACTAAGACTCTGTTAGGTCTTATTTCTCCTTGTTCCAGCAGGTTTAAAAAATTTTTTTTTCAAGTTTGTTTATTTTTCTTCTGCCTTATTTGCTCTGCTGTTTAGCCTGTCAGTGGATTTTTCATTTCAAATACTGTGCTTTTCAGCTCTGGAATTTGCACTTTCACAGGTTTCTCTGATGAGAGTCTCCTGTGCTCACTCATAACCATATTCTTCTTTAAGGTTTTGAACAGCCTCACTCCATGTGTGCTAGAGGCCTTCTTTCTGCACCATCTCAGGGGTCTGCATATACTGACTTCGTTTCCTGTTTATCAAGTGGGATATGCTACTTCTTTTCACGTCTAGAAGCTCTGAATTGGATGACAGAAGCTGTGGCCAGTCCCTTGCAGGGAATCTGGATGGTGTTTTTCATTTACACTATTTTTATTTAATTCTGGTGTTCACCCTCTCGTGGGGTGAGGTTGCTCACCTCACCAGTGAGCAGTTTGAAGTAAAAGAAAGTGTTCCAGTTTGAAGTAAAAGAAAGTGAAAGTGTTAGTCGCTCAGTTGTGTCTGACTCTTTGCAACCCGTGGACTGTAGCCAACCAGGCTAGAATTCTCCAGGCAAGAAGGCTGGAGCAGATTGCCATTCCCTTCTCCAAGGGGTCTTCCCGACCCAGGGATCGAACCCGAGTCTCCTGCATTGCAGACGGATTTTTTTTACCATCTGAGCCACCAGGGAAGCCTCAGTTTACAGATGAGCAAACTGAACCTTGTGCTTGAGGAGAAGCTGCCGGGTAGCTAGCACACGCCTGGGGGTTGAAGACGCCACTCCCAGGAAGGGCTCGTGCTGTTACGGGGTCACCTACACTGGAAAAAAACTGAAGCTGGGCAAGACAGAGGGCAGGAGGAGAAGAGGGCCACAGAGGACGAGATGGCCGGATGGTATCACCGACTCAAGGGACATGAGTTTGAGCAAGCTCCGGGAGCTGGAGATGGACAGGGAGGCCTGGAGCGCCGCGGTCCACGGGGTGCAAAGAGCCGGACACGACTGAGCTACGGAACGGCAGCGGCAGCAGCACGTTTGCCCACTAGAGCTGCCTCGTCCCGCCCTCCTGGGTTATGCTGCGCGGGCCGAGCGCCTGTTTTCTCCGACCGGGCCTGTGAGGCCCTCTGCTGTCCAGGGGCCTCTCCCCGCAGTTTCTGCAAACGGTGCGGCTCCAGCCGCTGCGTCTGCCTCCCTGCCTGCCCTATGAGGCCGCCAGCTCCCGGGCGCTCAGTAACCCCCAGGCTCTCGCTGAGGGGCTGAGATCAGCTGTCTGAAAATGCACCAGGCTATGAACAGAAGCTGTTCTCAGGCTCCTGCGATCCTGGGCTGGTTCTCCCTTTATTTCCTTCGAGGAACGGGGGAAGCAAAGCCCACTCAGCGCGCGGTGTCACATCCACAGCGAGCGCGTTCGCGGAGCTTCTCGCAGACTCTGCGGCTGGGCGCCTGGGCCGCGGGAGAGCAAGCTGACTGCAGAGGAGACGGTCGGCTCCTCGAGGACCCGGTGCGGAGCGGGGCCAGCGCGGGGCGGGCAGATCCTGCCGCCGGCACCCCGCGCGCCCAGGAGGCTCCGCGTCCGCTCCATCCTCGACGTCCCCCAGTCTTGGTGGAGCAGACTCTCTTCGTGTAGACTGGGATCCGGCAGCTGTAGACTCTGCGGGGTTTTCTGTCTCTCTTCTGCTCAGGTTTCCCTGCGTGGGGCACACAGGCTGTTCTCTGAATGGACGCAGAATTCATTCCCAAAAGGGAGCGATGCACTGGGGACCGCCTCCCGCCCCCAACCCCGGCACAATGCCTGGGACCCTCGGCGTGGAGCAGAGTACTCGGTCCTGGTGATCACTGGTCTACACTTCCTGCAGCGCAGGCCCAGGGCCTGACATGAGAGCTTACCACCAGATATGTCCCTTTCCTGATGAAAAAGGAACTAGTATTTCATTCATTTTTTACCTGAAGAAACTGAAGCAAAAGGGATTAAGGAACTAACTTAGGCTCATGCACTAGCTGCTGTTTTAGTCACTGAGTCATGTCGGATTCTTTGTGACCCTGTGAACTGTAGGCCCCCAGGCTCCTCTGTCCATGGGATTTTCCCAGCAAGAATACTCGAGTGGGCAACCCAGTATCTCCTTCTCCAGGGGATCTTCCCGACCCAGGGACTGAACCCACCTCTCCTGCTGGGCAGGTGGCTTTTCTTTTTTCTTTTTTCACCACTGAGCCACCTGGGAAGCCCCAGGCTCACACACTAGGAAATATCCCAGCCAGGTTTCCAGCTGACCCGCGTCATCTTCCGCTTCTCGCGGTCGGGGCTGACCGTCTCCAAAGGGACGCTGGGAGAAGCCAGGACTGAGAAGCCTGCCGTGAGTCGTGCGGGCCTCGGCGGGTTCCGAAACGCGGAACAAAGCGGAAGCAGCGCTGCCTGGAGAGGAGCCCCGGGCCGAGCGTCCAGAGGGAGGGCAGAGGCGCCGGTTCCGAGGGCGTCGTGGCTGCCCCGGAAGGACAGAGGCGCTGGTTCCGAGGTCATCTGTGGCTGCCCCGGAAGGACAGAGGCGCTGGTTCCGAGGTCGTCGTGGCTGCCCCGGAAGCCGTTGCGTTCATGTGCCTCTCCGTCCGCCCAGCAGTCGGAGGGCAGCTGATGGGCGAGGAAAACGAGAAGAAGGAAGGAACAGAGGTCCGAGCCTGGTTTCCAGCTTCCCCTGTGTGCGGTGGGCTCCAGGGCCGGTCTGCCGCTCTGCCTGGGACCCCGAGGCCCTGAGGCTTCAGCCCCTTCAGTCCTTCCCTCTGTTTACACCCCCACCCACGCACGGCGCCTCCCCAGAGCCTCTGCCCCGTCTCAGGCCGCTGGGTGGGCGCGAAAGGTAGAGCCCAGCGTTCTGGAACCTTCTTTCTTCGTCCGCCCCCTCCCCCGCCCGCCCCCAAGTGCCTGGACCAGCGGTGCTCTGGTCCCAGCTTCCTTCCAGCAGCTCCTGCTTCCGAAACCCAGGGTGCGTGAAGGGGCGGGTCTCCGGGAACTCCCCAGCCCACCTGGAGGCACCGAGACCCCGAGACCCCGGGGGGGACCATGCCCGGGGCACAGCGGGGCGGGGAGGCCCCTGGGGCTTACACCCCTGACAGAGACGGAGCGGCGCCGGGGAGCGTCCTGTCCGGGCTCCTCCCGCCGAGGCTCACCCCGCACCTCCGCTCCGTCGGCGGAAGAGCGCGGCAGGCGGGGGTGCCGCTGCGGGGCGCCGCTCCGGGCCGCGATCGCGCTTCTGTCTCCGCTACCTCCTGTTTGTTCTGCTCCGAGCATGCAGTCGTTTTTCAGGCCCAGGCCCTCCTTCCCCGAGACGTCCTTCGACCTGTGACTGCGGAATTTTTAAATAATACAAATATCACGTCCCCTCTTCCACTTACAGTATCGCAGCGTGTCATCCTCGTCTCCAGGGTGAGGTTCAGATTCCCCGCTGGCTCTCTGGACTCTGGCTCTCTGGCCGACTCTGTGTGCCAGTCGCTTAGTCATGTCTGACTTTTGTGACCCTGTGAATTGTGGCCACCAGGCTCGTCTGCGCATGGGATTCTCCAGGCAAGAATACTGGAGTGGGTTGCCATTTCCTTCTCCATGGGATCTTCCTCACTCAGGGATTGAACCCTGGTCTCCTGCGTTGCAGGCACATTCTTTACCGGCTGAGCCACTTGGGACTCTGGCCAGCTCAAGGCCCCGTTGTCCTAACGGCCATCGGATGTTCTTCCCAGCATTTTGTGTCTTGACAAAAGCTCTTCCTTTGTGTCCTTCCCTTTTACCTTCAGGGAGTGAAAGTCTGCTCGTCCTTGAAAACCCCCCTGAGCAGCTCCTCCAAGAAGGGTTTCCTTCCTTCCTCAGAGGGAGCTGACTGCCTTGGCTTTCGCGGCTGGAATTTGTCCTAGTCCTTCTCAGGGCATTTATTACACGACGTTGTAGTAATGTGTGTGCAGCTCTGCTCCTGTTTACTGTGAACTCCTGAAGGTCAGAAGTCATCCATTCTTTCATATTTGTGTCCCTGGTGCCTGGCACGAGTGTGGAAACCTCTAAACTGGTCAGAAGTCATCCGATGGTTCCTGTTCATTTCCCTGCTGCCTGGCACGAGGGCGGAAACCTCTAAACTGGTCAGAAGTCATCCGATGGTTCCTGTTCATTTCCCTGGTGCCTGGCACGAGGGTGGAAGCCTCTAAGTTGCTCAGAAGTCATCCGATGGTTCATGTTCATTTCCCTGGCGCCGGGCACGAGGGTGGAAACCTTTAAATTCTTAGTGATTGTGTGCTCTGTCACTTGTGGCTCCCAGCGATGGGGCAGGGGAGCTGCTGGTGGGGGTGGAAGGCAGGACCTTTCTTCCCAGAGCCGGACAAAAAGAAGGAATGAGAGGGAAGGGCCTGTCTTTCTCATTCCAAGACTTCTTTTTAAAAGAAAAAAAATTTTGACAGCAAAGTCATCAAGAAAGAATTATGTTTAAAAGTCTCTGGGTTCTAGTGTGAGACTGAAGTGGCCATCAGGAAGAAACACTCTCCTGGGAAAACAGAAAATGGCAAGAGCTGTCAGACCCTGGACCTCAGGTGTACGTCCACTCTATGAGCTTATAGACGTCAGCCCACTCAGCTCCATAAAGACAGTTATTCCTTCTCACCATCATTATCATCATAAATAAGGGCATTAATTGCCTGAATTGCTTGATCACCAGCATAGGTGCCATATTTATTAAATTCTCTAAAGGCATGTTGATGTTGGGCAGAAACCAATGCAATACTGTAAAGCAATTATCCTTCAGTCAAAAATAAATTCTCTCAAAGCAGAAATAAAAATATGATGCAAAGAAAGTTCCCAGATGAATGCTCAGAGAAAAGGCCTTTAGTCTGCCACATGCAAAGCTTCTTGGACAGAAGAGAAGGACATGGTGTGTCATTTGAGGGGAAACAGAGATGAGTGTGTTCATTTGACTGGAACAAATGATTGGGATTCACGTGGCAAGCAGATACAGTAGTGCAGGACCTAAGATGCCAAGCTCAGGCTTAAATCCTGCCCTGGTTCTATAACTGTTTGTCCCTGGTGATTTAGTGGTTGGGATTCGGCATTCTCAGTAACTATTGGAGATGATGAAATCAAAGTCACATTTTAAAAGAACCAGTATCAGCCAGTGGGCCACTGTGGGAACGAGGACTTTCTGGGGACAGGGGTAGTGATGGTGGCAGCCTGGCAGCAGCTGGAGCAAGGGGGGGTCAGTGAGAGGCACCCCTGATGTGGATCCCAGACCGTCTCCTCCTCTCTTGCAGTGAGACTGGCTGGCACTCTTCAGCTCCTCCAGGCTTTGGTTTCTAACCTGTAACATGCTGGGAAAGATTGAGGGCAGGAGGAGAAGGGGCGACAGAGGAGGAGATGGTTGGATGGCATCAGCAACTCAGTGGGTACGAATTTGAGCAAATTCTGGGAGATAGTGAAAGTCAGGGAATCCTGGCATGCTGCAGTCCATGGGGTCACAAGAAGTCGGGCACAGCCGAGTGACCGAACAATAACAACATTAATGTGTTGGGAAGCAGCCTCAGAAGCCCCTTTGAACCTTTCAGATTAGCAGTCTGTAGTTTTGTGGTTCCAGAGAGGAGTGTTGAGGACAAGGATGAAGGGAGACTCAGCGGGGACTTGGAGAGGCCGAGCCCCAGTGGATGAGGAGATGGAGGTGGTGTCTGTTGGGGACCCACATGCAGAGATGCTAAAGCAATGGCATTGTAGGAAATCAAACAAGCGGCTCTGAATGGCAGATGCTGGGCTTCCCTTCCAAAGGCTTCTTGGAGGTAGATCCTTAAGTGAACTTGGAAGGAAGGGAGGAGGAGGATTGGTTGGTGAAACGGTGAACAAACAAAGCAGACCAGACGGGCTTACATCTGCGCACGGGGAGCTCGCCCACTCCTGGGTGTATTTCTTCGTCTGCCTCCAGGGGGCTGCCTCCAGTGAGGCAGGTGCCATATTAGAGACGAGAAACGAAAGAAAATGAGGAAGAGGGGGGCTGCTTCTGAAGCTGCGGCTGGGGGATTGCTGCAGTAACTCCTGTGTGAGACGGCAAGAGAAGCAGGAGGCAGGATCAGATCCAAGAACCACAGGTGGTCACATCCAGGTTCAGGAGATGCCCATTGGTGCTGTGTGTGGTCCGTCCCTCTGCTGGGTGCTGAGAAGGCACGCAGTCCAAGCTGGAGATGTTGAGATGTCACCGAGCTCCCAGCCCCTCTGCCGTACGTGAGAGTAGCTGCAGATGCTGAGAAAAATGCCTTGAGGCCAGTGTGATGACCGCCACATGGATGACGACGTGACATTGGCCCCGGAACCACCGTGAACACCCGACAAAACCTCACCCGCTGATGCTCCTGCCTCCTGGCGGGCCCTACCCCTCACTGATGGAATACCTGAGCAGTTGGGCATTGTGTTTTTTGTTGGGGTGTGTGTGTGCTAGGTTGCTTCAGTTGTGTCGTACTCTGTGCGACCCTGTGGACTGTAGCCTGCCAGGCTCTTTTGTCCATGGGATTCTCCAGGCGAGAATACTGGAGTAGGTTGCCATGCCCTCCTCTAGAGGATCTTCCCCACCCAGGGGTCGAACCTGTGTCTGTTAGGCTCTCCTTCATTGGCAGGCAGGTTCTTGACCACCAGTGCCACCTGGGAAGCCCTGTTTTGTTGGAGATGTTTGCCCAAATTGCCTTACTTATGTGCTGTTAATAAAAGTAAAGAGAAATAATGTCATTTGGCTGAGTTGAGCTATGTTATCTAGTCGCTCTCTACATCACAGAAATGATCCTCTGCACTTTCCCTAAAGTTTGCCTCAAGACCCCTTGGACATTGTGGACTCGTTGGGAACCGCAGCTGCGCCCCATCAAAGGGGCACCCCAGAAGCCCCACTCAGCGAATTCTATGCTCACCACATGGGCGACACTCTGTCAGTGTAGAAGCAGAAATAATTAGCCAAGGATGTTTCCACATTAACAAAGTCAGAATTATACTAGCAAGGAAGGAGGAAAAATAGATACTGGGTAGGCAGGTAATAGTATCTTTGAAAAGAATTTCTGAAGATTGCATATAGATTCTTATATACACGTTATATAACATACACGGGCTTCCCTGGTGGCTCAGACGGTAAAGCGTCTGCCTGCAAAGTGGGAGACCCAGGTTTGATACCTGGGTCGGGAAGATCCCCTGGAGAAGGAAATGGAAACCCACTCCAGTGTTCTTGTCTGGGAAATTCCATGGGCAGAGGAGCCTGGTTGGCTACAGTCCAAGAGGTGGCATGACTTAGTGCCCAACAGTTAGAACATGTAATGATAAGTACAAGAGATATGCAGATGGATAGATAGGTACAATAGGAAGTGACCAAAAGACTCTAAAGTTAAGAGTCTGGCTAGAGAAATTGTAAAAACCCATACAATATGATATGATTTCATCATTACACACCAGGCAGGAGAAGTGTATTTCAGACTTGGCAAAACTTCATAAGGTATTGCAAAATGAAAAGTGAACTTGATTCCATACGTATGGAAAGAGATCACTCAGGAAGAGAAAAGCTAACACGTGTGTGTGATCACAGAAAAATGCGCAGGAAGACGCACAAGATGCTGATGGCAATTATAATGGCTGCTGCTGCTGCTAAATCGCTTCAGTCGTGTCTGACTGTGTGACCCCAGAGATGGCAGCCCACCAGGCTCCCTCATCCCTGGTATTCTCTAGGCAAGAACACTGGAGTGGGTTGCCAGTTCCTTCTCCAGTGCATGAAAGTGAAAAGTGAAAGTGAAGTTGCTCAGTCGTGTCCGACTCTTAGCGACCCCATGGACTGCAGCCCACCAGGCTCCTCCATCCATGGGATTCTCCAGGCAGGAGTACTGGAGTGGGGTGCCACTGCCTTCTCCAATTATAATGGCAGGGAATGGAATTATGAGCATCGGAAGATTAGGGAAGTGTCTTCTGTGTTTCTATGGGTTTTCCAAGGTTTCTGCATCAAACAGATACTACTTCTGTAATCTAAAAATAAGAAGAGATGAAAAAATAAAGAGGCAAGTTTACCTTTTCCTGACAGAGTCCCAGGGAAATGAGTCGCTTCATGGACTGGGGCCAAAGCAACAGAAACCTGCTTTCTGGGTTCTGAGAGTTTATATTCAAGGAGTTCAGGGCTTATTTGTGGTAAACAAGCTCACGGCTTCCTGCCAGACGTTCTCAACCATCCACATTTGCTTTCCAGGCAGGTAAACAGATGAAAATTAATGTGCTCTGGTCTGTTGTTCATTTAGCTTTACTCTCATAGTTGTATTAATTTTTAAAGCACTTGTTTAAAATTCATGCTACAAACATATTGATCTTAAATTTCACTGTTCCCCGTGAAATGGTAGGGTTTTTTTTGGGTAACTTTTCATTTGAAAACTTTTCCTTGGCAATTGTAATTAACACTGAGAAAAAGGGGAAAATCCTCCTTCCTAAAATGAGTGCGCTCTTGATTCCTTGCAGAGCACACAGCACAGTGTGTGCTGGGAGGGGATCTATATTTGTGCTCCGTGGGTACCCACGTTTGGATGACGCACGTCCTAATAAGGGCATCCCAGAGCTTCGTGACCGGCAGGAGCCCTTCTGTTCCCGACGTTTCAAGTGCTGCTGACGGCACGCTGAGAACGACCCCCTCCCACGGGGGTCTACTAGGGGCCGCTGAGCCCGTGCTCGCTCACTGCCAGCTGCAAACAAACAGCCTTGTGAGCAAAGCAAGAGGTTCTGTTCTCTCCCCGAATGCCTGGGCCGACTTCCCCGGAAACAGAGCAGCAGGTTGAAACCTCACCCTGGGGAACCCCAGGGCTCCGCTTCATTTGTTCCGTGTGGAGTATTTCTACGTCCCAGGCTAGGAGCCCTTTCTAGAAAAGTGCCCTTGAACTATGTTGGGTTATTGTCATGTTTATTTTATTTTTTAATGACAGTGTCTGTCTTTCCATTGTCCTCCTGGGACAAAAAAGAGAAAATGACCAGATGACATACAGGAAGACGGGGGTTGGTTGAGACCCCAAATGAGACAACCCTTTATATCCAAGCAGCCTTAAAAAATTTTTTTTTTTAGTTAGTTGATTTTTAGTGGAAGGATTATTGCTTTACAATACTGTGTTGGTTTCTGCCATACCTCAACCTGAATCAGCCACAGGTATACGTATGTCCCCTCCCTCCCATCTCCCACCCCAGGCAGTCTTTTATTAGCTGAGACAGGCATGAAATAGAGGCAGAAAAATCTTACTTTGAGGGAGGCCGATATAGAACACTGGCTTTGGAGTTGAAGATGGATTCACTCATCAAATAAATGACTATTCAGCAGTTGCAGTGGGCCAAGCACAGTCCTGGGATGTGGGGACACAAACAAGCTAAAACCACCCCCCCCCCAAAAAAAAAATGTGTGGAGCTGGGATGTGGCAGAAGAAGCAGACACAAAATAAGATGACTTCAGGTTAACAAGGGTGAGGGTGGAGGGCAGGCCCCGGTGCAGAGCAGCGATGCTGGACCAGGTGGTGGGCGTGGTGGCTGCAGGCAGGACAGGCAGGGACGGCTCTGTGAGAAAGTGCCCTTCGGGCTGAGACGCTCACCACCGGTTGCGGCTGGTGTGGAAAGATCTGGAGGAGGGACACTCCAGGCAGAGGGAAGGGCAAGGTGAAGGTGCGAGGGGGGAGGGGACCTACCTGCTGGGAGGACCGAAAGAGAGCGGGACAGCTTTTAGGGCCCTTTCGGCAACAAGATGAATTCAGCTGAGCGCTGAAGAATGGATGCTTCTGAACTGTGGTGCTGGAGAAGACTCTTGAGAGTCCCTTGGACTGCAAGGAGATCCAACCAGTCCATTCTAAAGATCAGTCCTGGGTGTTCATTGCAAGGACTGATGCTGAAGCTGAAGCTATAATACTTTGGCCACCTGATGTGAAGAACTGACACATTCGAAAAGACCTGGATGCTGGGAGGGATTGAAGGCAGGAGGAGAAGGGGATGACAGAGGATGAGATGGCTGGATGGCATCACCAACTTGATGGACATGAGTTTGAGCAAGATCCGGGAGTTGGTGATGGACAGGGAGGCCTGGCGTGCTGCAGTCCATGGGGTCACAAAGAGTCGGACACGACTGAGCGACTGAACTGAACTGTACTGGCAACAAGATGAGAATCAGCGAAAATAATAAAAAGTGATCCTAAAGTGTTGGCCTGCAGGAAAGGGGGTTGGAAGGGAGGCTGACGGGTGGGTGTTATCATCACAATACAGGAAGATCTGAGGCCAGTGTGTCCTTGGTAGCATCTAAAATAAAAGTCTCCTGCAATATTCTACATGATAGCTATTTGAACAGAAGTATAATTTAATGTGCAAGTTAGTTATTAAGTAGTTGACACAGTACTTTTGCACATTATCTTACTAAATAAATCCAAACCCTCAGTCATTCATCTTATACTAATAAAAAAAAATACTATTTTGTTTGTTGGATCAGATTTGCCAAGTTCATGGAGCAGGTTCCTGTCCTGCTCAGAGGCCTGACTGCTGAGTAGAGCTGCCATCCAAGGCTGTGCTTGCAGAGGTGTGTGCTCAGACCGAGCTGTTAGCTTTTTCGTCACGCGTTACGATTACTTGGAGCTTTCATAGCCTGTCTGCTGATGGTGGTTGGGTATAAGAACCACCTTTTATCTGTTCTCAAGCCTTCTAGACCTCTTTCCTAAGATAGCTGTGAAGCTCTGTGAGATCCTTGGTGGGCCACTGATGCTCACGCTTATCCCCTTTAATCCTCCATGAGAGTATGGCTGCAAGTGAATGAGAACAGGGTTCCATTCTCCGAGAAGCTGCAGATTCTGCCCTGGAGGGTAGCTCTGGTGTGAAACCGCACAGCTTGAACCTGTGATTCACACCACGTCTTGAGGCGTGAGCATTGCAAAGGGTAGGTCTCAAAGGAGGGGGCATGAGGCACAATGGTGCCCCGTGGGGGCCGCACGCAAGGCTGGCTACTGCTCCATCGGGAATCACAAAATGCCGCGTCCCTGAGTCCATGACTGTCGTCTTCCTTTCAGCTCTGCTAAACATCCGAGTAGACAAGAAACAATCCTCTTACTTAAAAATGGCGATGACCGTGAGGATTAGGTTATATTTCACTCCTTTTTAAAGGAGGGAGTAAGTACCCTTACTCAGCCCTACAGAAAGTTATTTATGGGAAATAAAAACCGCAAGAAGACACTTGGGGGAAAAGGGATAACACGTTCCGACCAGGGAAGGGAAGTTGTAATGAGATTAAGTTTCTTCCTTTTCGAAATTCTCTGTTTGACACAGATGGAATGCTTTATGTTGGAAATAAAACCACATTTAACCCCTCAAAGATTGTGTCCCTAGGCCATTGTTGTGGGGTCATATTTGTCACGGATTCTACTGAAATGTGCTCATTTTGTACCAAAAATACAAAATAGAGGGAGTGAATTTCATGGTCTCCAATCGTGAGAATGGATTACTGTATGGATAACTGGCTGAGGGGGTGGGGGGCGCTGGCGCTGAGCCAGCGTCCTCGGGCGGTGACCAGGAACCTGGGGGGAGGGCCCGTGACAACTCCTTCTTGACTCGCTCCATCTCTTGCACCCTAGGAGGGGGTTTAAACATTTCCCTTACACAGTCCTCGGGCTTCCCAGAGGCTGCTGTGTGTGTTAGTCACTCAATCGTGTCCGACCCTTTGCAACCTCATGGACTGTAGCCCCCAGGCTCCTCTGTCCATGGGATGCTCCAGGCAAGAACACTGAGGAGGGTTGCCGTGCCCTCCTCCAGGGGGTCTTCCCGACCCGGGGACTGAGCCTCGACCTCTCGCACGGCAGGCAGATTCTTCACCATCTGAGCCACCGCGGGAGTCCCTTAGTTCATTTACAATGCTGTGCTTGTTTCAGGTGTACAGCAAAGTGGCCCAGGGATGCGTCCACGTCCACCCAATCTTTGTCAGGGCTTTTCCCATGTAGGTTCTTATGGAGTACTGGATAGATTCCCTGTGCTATACGGCAGGCCCTTGCTGATTATCTTTTCTAGACAGAGCCGTGTGTATATGTCAGGCTCAACTTCCTAACTCATCCCTCCCTGCGCAACCTTTCCCCCGGAATGGGAAGGTTTGCTTTCACAGCCTGTGAGTCTGTTTCTGTTTGTAAAAACGCTCATCTGTGTCGCTGTTTAAAGTTTCCATGTGTGAGTGACACCCTGTGACATCTGTCTGTCTCTGATCCACTTCACCTGGCATGGTAACCTCCGGGTCCACCTATGTTGGTAAAAGTGGCATTGTTTCACTGTTTCATTGTTTGGTATGGCTGAGTAATATCCCATTGCGTATGTGTAATATCTCACTGTATGTCTTTCTAAGTATAAAAGTGTTTTAATCTACTGACTGTGAGTCAAAGAAGAGTGATCTTTACAATCCACAGAAAACTGGTGCATACGTTACAAGTTAGTGCTCCTGTGACCTTTTGATGCATTGTGACTCTTCTTTGTGGCTTCCTTGGTGCTAACTATCTTTTTTATTATCAGTGTTAGGGCAGCGTCATGGCCTGTACATGTGTGGGGGTTTCCAGTCTTCACTGATCCAAAAAGATTGACCAAAACCACCTTTATCATACACTCCCTCCAGATCACTTCCACCCCATATGATTTTTTTAAAGCTGGCATTGTAATGCTTTTAATTGGCTCCAGCTTCTCGTTGCGGTGGCTTCTCTTGCTGTGGAGCTCGGGCTCCAGGGTGTGAGGGCTTCAGTAGCTGGCTCCCAGGCTCGAGAGCACAGGCCTCAGAATGGTGCCACGTGCACTTGGCTGCTCCAAGGCATGTGGTGTCTTATCGGATCAGGGATTGAACCAGTATCTCCTTCACTGGCAGGCGGATTCTTTGCCACCGAACCACCAGGGAGGCCAGAGAATAAGCCATTCTGGATCAATTACATCCACTGATTTAAGCATGGGTGCTGGTGATGAGGAAGAAAGCCATTTAAACCTTGAACCCCCTTGCCAAACAGTCAGCATCAAGGGTTTCGAATCATGTCCTTCGTGAGCGGAAAGCGAGGAAGTCCCTATTTCTTTGTACTTGAAGATCTGGCCCCGGCTCTCCTTCTGACGGTCCTTTGTGGGGTCTCCAGCTAACTGGGGTCACGTGTCTTCTTACCAGCCGCTTGCTGGTTAAGTGATGTGGTTAAGTGATGTGGTGGTTGCTCTTGTGGAAAAGGTTCTTGAGTGATTTTAAAGGCACAGCCTTTAAATTGGTGGTGGAAGTTTCACACAGTTTCTTTTCACTTGCAGACCTGCTCAGAGGCTCCTAAGAATGCCTCTGTGAGGATGGGCGTCCGGCTGCCTTACAGAGGGGTGTGGAGAGGTGTTCTCCATAGCAGTGATGTAACCAGCAGTCCCCTCCTCACAACCGGACCTCTGTGGCCTCAGGTCAGGGGCTGAATGAACATGTCATCACGCTTCTTTCTGATGGATGAATTCAATACATCAGGGTAGTCTGAGCATTCTTAAGGGATAAGAATAAAATGGTTAGGAAAATTGGAAATAAATGAGTACTTTTTAAAGGCAAAAGATGAATCAGTTCAGTTTAGTAGCTCAGTAGTGTCTGACTCTGTGACCACATGGACTGCAGGATGCCAGGCCTCCCTGTCCATCACCAACTCCTGGAGTCTACTCAAATTCATGTCCATCGAGTCAGTGATGCCATCCAACCATCTCATCCTCTGTCGTCCCCTCCTTCAATCTCTCTCAGCATCAGGGTCTTTTCAAATGAGTCAGCTCTTCGCATCAGGTGGCCAAAGTATTGGAGTTTCAGCTTCAGCATCATCCTTCCCATGAATATTCAGGATTGATTTCCTTTAGGAGGGACTGGTTGGATCTCCTTGCAGTCCAAGGGACTCTCAAGAGTCTTCTCCAACACCACAGTTCAAAAGCATCAATTTTGAACTCAGCTTTCTTTATAGTCCAACTCTCACATCCATACGTGACTGCTGGAAAAACCATAGCTTTGACTAGATGGACCTTTGTTGGCAAAGTAATGTCTGCTTTTTCTGGACATACCGGAAGTCATGTCAGGAAGGCTTGTCCGGTCCCTTAGTGAACCTGGCCCTCTTCTGATGGCGTGTCCTCTGCCAGATCAGTGCTGGTCCTTTGCTGAGCGGCTCACACCGACTCTGCTCTTAGTTTTCACGACTGAGGTGGGGCAAAGCCCTTTCCAGAACACAGAGATGAGCAGGCTGGCATTGCCATAAGCATCAGGGATCCGCTTCTGCACTGCTGTTCCGATGTCGCCTAAGTGGTGAGGACTGGTGGCTGCCGCCAGACAGGGTCCACCCACAAGGAGAGAAAACAGTGGCTGCAGGTTCTATTAATATGACGCAGATCTCTGAGGGTCAAAAAGCTCTTTCCAATATTCCTGCTGCCTAAAAAAAGTGAAAATTGCCCTGTGAGCATCTCTTAATGACATGTCTGTTACAGCCCTGCCCCAGTTATGTCCTTATAAGGCTGCCAAATTTATCTTTAGAATGTCCCAAGTTTGTATGATGATGTAGCTTCAAGATTGCAAAATATATTAAAAAATGAAAGCAGGTTTTCTCATTAGTAATTCGGAATTACTGAATTATGGAGCTCAGTCTTCATATTGACTGATAAAGCTCTACCACCTTTAGGAGCCTTCAATTTTATGCCCAGTTCCAAATATATTCATTCTTTTCTTTCTCCACTAAGGTGATGTGTCTATGGCTAATGACTTGTTCAAACAAGGTTACCAGAATGTGAAAAGAGTAAAGACCTCTAGCTGGAACCAGAGGCATATTCTCTTGGCCTTTAGGACAAATATTAGCCGAGCGGGAGAATGTGAGCTGCTGGCAGCAACAGAAATGAGTGATGGCCCATGGCATCCATGGTAAGAAGTGGCTTTACCCCCCTTAATCTCCAGCCCCAGCACTTTGAGTCACGTTCTAATTCCAGTGGTCTTCGGAGGCCACTCTGGGGCTGGGTTGACATCTAAATAATAAAGTGGAGATAAAAACACAATCACTTAACAGTGGAAATAACTGGCAAGTAGCTTTTTGATCTATGGCACTGAAGGAGAGACATCTGATGAGGCCGTGGAGAAATTCCCAATTAGACGATGTTGATGGATGGGCTGCATCAGGTGGTGCCTATACGTTCTTGGGATTTCTAGAGGTTTATTTCCTTACTTGAGGGCTGGGATTAGTTACTTCTTCTATTATCAGAGATTATAAGTGACTCTAAAAGTTGACTCATTGGAAAAGACCCTGATGCTGGGAAAGATTGAGGGCAGGAGGAGAAGGGGATGACAGAGGATGAGGCGGGTGGATGGCATCACTGACTCAATGGACAGGAGTTTGAGCAAGCTCTGGGAGACGGTGAAGGACAGGGAAGCCTGGCGTGCTGCAGTCCACGGGGTCACAGAGAGTCGGACACGACGTACTGACCGAAGAACAACAGCAACAACAAGTGACTAAGTCCAGTGCTTGTTTTCTTACTAAAAAAGATTCCTATCTGTTGTTTATAATGTTGAATACAGACAAGCCTGGTTGATAATGGGGTTTTATGATGGATCATTAACTGAGTGTGCAAAAATTCTGAAACCATGTCACCCCTCAGAGCAGAGGCATGAGATGCATTTAAAAAATTCAAAATATTACCTGTATTTCAGGCATAAAGAGAAGCAACAAATCAGTCTTAAATTCCATGAGTAATGAGCCCTGGAATAAGAATATGCTTTTAAAACAGACTGCTTAGAAGAACAAAATGTTTCAGGATAATGTAACCCTGGTAATTTTTTTCAGTGGAACTTTCCACCCACAACTTCTGAAAGGAAAAAATAATCTTGAGTCTGTGCAATCCAATGTACATTGACTTTTTCCTTAATAGTAGCTGGCATACTCACTTTTGAGCAGGGTGTCCTGGGACTTCTCACTATGTCTTCATTATTCCTCTTTTATTCTGTGAAGTGGCATTCCTTGTTAGTTATGAAGTGGAAAACGCAGGTATTAAAACTCACTATACTTGCTCATAAGAAGTAAGACTAAAAAGAAATTAAACTATTTTTTTCCCTAGGTCTGAAAAGACAAGCAAAGATTTGCAAGAATATTTCAACTCTCCAGTCCTCTTCCATACCTAATTGGAATAATTTCATAATCAATTATTAATATAGTGGAATAACTGAAATGAATGTCTTAAAATTGATGTCATCTGTTTTGAACTGGTTGAGATTTTATTAAAAATTTAGAATAAAGAATTCATTAAAAGGGTTAGTGGCTGAGCTATATTATTTGGTCTGCTATTTGGAAGGGCCCACATGCCTATACCACTGAACCCTAAAAATGCTTGCTGACAAAGGAAAGAAGGCATTGGGAACCACACTGGCATGGCCCCACTGAGCTTCAAGTGCTTAAACTGTGGTGAAACCACCAAGGAGAGATCAGAAAAGGCATCACAGGCTTTCTTAGGACACTCTCTGTGGAGTTCCAAAATAACCATTCCTTTAAGCTTGTATCTTACAAAGTTGAATAGCTTGAGGGCAGGAGGAGAAGGGGATGACAGAGGATGGGGTTGACAGGAGGCTCCTCTTCATGCCTATCTTACTAACAGAAGAAAATGACAGAAAAGCAGCTGGTATGATACTAAGTGTTTGCCCGCTTCGTTTTTTATAGGAAGTCAAAACTCGTGGCAAAATCAGATATTTGAATCGTTCAGGTATTTTGATGCCTATCACTCATCACTCTTTTTCGCCCAGGACTCCACACAAGTCTTATTGGCAACACCAATCCAGATAATAATCCGATGAAAGGTAGTCCTGAAAATCAGCAGACTCTCACTTACTCATTCACGCTTCCAGGTACTTTTAAAGTAAAACATGGTGGAATCATCTTCAAATCGAGGTCTTTCCTCTTACTGTCCGCACTGAGCAGAGCGCCTCACTTACCTGAACCTTAGTTGATCCGTCTGTGTGACTGCCGTAACTCTTCCTTAGTAGCCTAGCGTGAAGCACCTGGAGTCCCTGTGAGTTAGTAGATACTCAGCAAATTGGACTTGATATCATACCGGTCCAAATAGATGGAACAGTTTTCCTCCCCAAATTTCATTGCCATCTTTACCCAGATTTATCTGCTAATTACTGAATTCTCTGTGTACTCCTTATCTAAACTCAGTAGCAAATTTTGGAAAATGTGTGAATAAAATTAACAGTTTCTATGAAGGCCTCGACAACCATTGGTCAATCATGAGGTCACATTCCCTTCGAGCGCCCTCCTATCTCTTCTCTTAAGCTCTTGTCTAAACCCCCGGGAGATATCCAACAGGCAAGCCAACCATCCCTAATTTTCAAATAACTCTTGTCGTGTGAATCTCACACTCAAAGCAATCTCGTGGAAACCATTTGCTCTGTGACTTAATTCCATTGTGCTTGATGCAGTTCATCTGTGATCAGAGGTTTTGTGTAGTTAATAATGGTTATTTGGTCCATGTATGTTATTTTACAATCCAAGAGGCATTAATCGTTATTCATGACTTGAAAGCAACATCATTGCCTGAATAAGAAGACTTTCAGCTGATTTGCAACCACAAGCATGGACCCCATCTTGTGGAGTAGACACAGTCTAGACATTTGACTTTGATTTGAGGTCCACTCAACCTCATATTGGTGGACCCACTGAGACAGGGAACCCGGAGTCCTCAGTGTGTTGAGAAGAGTGGGAGGTGGGATTTCAGTGGAATTCCCACTCTGTCTTTCCGAGACGAAACTGGAAAACGGATGGAGGGAGACAGGAAGCAGACCACATGGTGGGCGGCGTGCATCTGTGCGGCAGACAGGGCTCGAGTCTCCTCGTCCAGGCAGTGTGTGCGCCAGTCAGAGCCATGGGGACACGCATTTGCTCACGAATGAGGAAAGGCACGCCCTCCCCTCGGCTAGATCAGACATAATCCCTAACACGGAGTCGTCCTGGCAGAGAGAAATTCTCCCTCAGGTGCTGCCAGCGTGGAGCTGTTGAGTCACCCCGTGTCGTGGAGCGTGTCCAGGGTGATTAGAATAGAAACCACTATGACTGGGGTTGGCAATGAGATTCTCATTTTTAGGGTCTATTAGTTGTTCCATGATACAACCCGAATTGCCTCAGTCATTTCAACTGCCTTTTAACTAAAGCTTGGTAAAATTTTCCTGGTAGTAAAAGCTTCCTCGTGTCTCACGGTGACTCCCGGTGGAGGCTGAATGGGAGAAAAGTCAGGAGGCGGTGCAGGGCGCAAGGCTCCTTTTGACATTTAAGTGATGGTGGCTGACAGTGTGCCCTGTACTCATCAGCAGGTCTTAAGAGAGTTTTGTGTGAGTGTGCAGTGTGTAAGATTCATCTGCATCATCAAGTTCCTCAATGGGCCAGTATGTAATACTCCAACCCAAATCCCCAAGGATGTGCCCACATTCTCTCTAAGATATGGCGCCTAATCGGATCAACAGATCAGCGTGTAGGTCAGGCCAGCATATTCAGCTGTGACATGCATCTGAATGGTTGGCTGGTTTACCGGGGCAGGACAGTGTTAGTCGCTCAGTTGTGTCCAGCTCTTTGTGATCCCATGGACTCCTCTGTCCACGGAATTCTCCAGGCAAGAATGCAGGACTGGGTAGCCATTTCCTTCTCCAGGGGATCTTCCCAACCCAGGGACTGAACCTGGGTCTCCCACATGGCAGGTGGATTCTTAACCATCTGAGCCTCCAGAGAAGCCACTTGAATGATGTAGCCAAAAATTCTCCTTTGGGGTGTGGCCAGAGTGCTTCAACCATATGTGTCAGTTAAAACCACAGAGCAGGATTAGAATGCTTGGACCAGACAGGGTGCTTTCCCTGGTTGCTGTCTCCTCAGACTGTCCCTTCTTATGAGACATCTCCCCCTCTTTCCCACATCAGGCACAGCCCCCCTGAAGCCCAGCTCTGTCTGGGACACAAGGCCAGGACAAGGGGAAGGTCTGGGGAGAGGGGACGTCCTGGGCGAGCTGTGTAGGATCAGTGTAGACCTCAGCACGTGCTCACTTTCCAGGGCTGAGCCTGGACCTGGGTACCTCCCTCGCTCACCCCACTCCTGGCCCTACTCCAGGGCCAGCTGGACCCCAGGGCTGGTTCTGAGACCCGCCGAGAGATGCTCGCTCCACGACTGGCAGTGACTTCATGCCACGCTGACGACCCCCAAGACTGTATTTTGTTGCTGGCAGTGTCCCAAGCACCCACTTTTCTCAGAACGATCCTGTGTGTGTGCTGAGTTGCTTCAGTCATTTCTGACTCTTTTTGACCCCATGGACTATAGCTCACCAGGCTCCTCGGTCCCTGGGATTCTCCAGGCAAGAATACTGGAGAGGGTTGCTGTGCCCTCCTCCAGGGGATCTTCTTGAGTGAGGGATCTAGGGATTGAACCCACTCTCACGTCTCCTGCATCGGCAGGGGGCTTCTTTACCACTGCACCACCTGGGAAGCCTTTGTCCACACTTCATCCTACAGAAGCTGTGGAGCGGCTTTCATTGTCCTTGACATTCAGACGAAGCTCAGAGAGGCTGAGAGAGTGGCCCAAATCTCATAGCAGATGGTCGGGGACCTGGGGCTTGACTCTGGGGTGAAGCCAGCCTGCACGTGTCCTGTTCTGATGCTGGTGCCCTGGGGCAGAGCCGCCTCCTGTCACCCTACGCCCACACCCCTCCGTAGGCCTGCGCTCTCACATGTCTCCATCATAGATGCCGTCTGAGGGTTCCCTGGAGATGCACCCCACTCTCTGAGAAGAGACTGTGTTTTCAGCCAGCTGTGGAGCCTCCAAGATCACTTCCTCTTGGCCTGGTGGTTGGAGCAGGGGGGTGGTCTCTGGACTCCTGGTTTCACCATCTAGTGGTGTGTGACCCGGGAAGGCTCCTTGACTCCTCAGCACCTCAGTTTTCTCTTGTAAAGTGGGGATCCCCTAAAACCTGTGCCTCAGAGGCTGTTGGGACGACTCAGTGGGGCGCGACCCGGGAGTCCCTTAGAACAGCACCTGACCACACGTAGCATTCAGCCAGCCTCTGCAACTATTGTGATGCTTTCTTATGTCGGCTGTTTACCTTCCTCTTGGGAGACTTCCAAGGTGCCAGCCTGCTGTCTGCAGGACCACCCTGGGGACCACACTTCTCTGGCACAAAGCGGTGGGCTGGTCTCCAGGCCCCTCCTAGACGCCATCAGCCACTGTGATGAGCAGGGTCCTGCCTTGACTCCGTGGATAGGCTGCCTTCATGAGGAGTTGGCTGCGGCACGGTATGAGAGATGCCACATTGGGAGAGGGCTGAAACCATGCCTGTGAGCAGAATGACCTGGGTACCATCTCACAGGCTGTGAGCCAGAGCTGCGCTCACCTCAGAGCCCCTCCCAGGGAGAACCATCAGCATTTTGTCCATCCTCAGGGCTGAGAGGGCTTCCCTGGCAGCTCAGCTGGTAAAGAATCCACCTGTAATGTGGGAGACCCTGGTTCAATTCCTGGGTTGGGAAGATCCCCTGGAGAAGGGAAAGGCTACCCACTCCAGTATTCTGGCCTGGAGAATTCCATGCACCATACAGTCTATGGGGTTGCAAAGAGTCGGACACAACTGAGTGACTTTCACTTTCATTTTCACAAGGCTGAGAAGCACAGCTGTCTTTTGTGAAAGACATTAGCAGCCTTGTAAATAGTGAGAAGCATAGGTTTCTGTCTTAGAGGGACTGCGAGAGCGAGAGGCTTGACGGAGTCGGCACGCATGTGTGTGGGGCTGGCAGACCCCGAGTACCCAGGGTGGGCTACAGGGAAGGGCCAGTCCTGCAGTTCAGGTCAGAGGGCATCTGCTGGCAGAAGTCCCTCGTCTTCAGGGACGTCAGTCTCTTTCTAACGTCTTCAACTGATTGAGTGTGGCCTGCCTACACCGTGGAGAGCGATTTGCTTCACTCAAAGTCTACTGATTTACACCTTCACTTCAGTTCAGTCGCTCAGTCGTGTCCGACTCTTTGCGACCTCATGAATCGCAGCACGCCAGGCCTCCCTGTCCATCACCATCTCCCGGAGTTCACTCAGACTCGCGTCCATCGAGTCCGTGATGCCATCCAGCCATCTCATCCTCTGTCGTCCCCTTCTTCTCCTGCCCCCAATCCCTCCCAGCATCAGAGTCTTTTCCAATGAGTCAACTCTTTGCATGAGGTGGCCAAAGTCTTAATCTCATGTAAAAAATGTGTTCATAGTAACAGCCACATGCTTTTGGTCAAATATCTGGGGACCACGGCCTGGCCAAGCTGATGCGTAAGATTGTCACACCAGGCCTTTGAAATGGCCTGGATGTTGCACACACTCATCCTTCACGTGGGACCTGGCGGAAATGATCTCAGGCCAGAAACACTTTGTCCGGTCTGTGACGTCAGGGCGATTAAGAAACTCTCCTCTTTGGGTGATCATGAGGGCTTTTCAGATGGACAGCTGGCATGCTCATGCAGGTGGCAGATGTATCTTTGTAGAATATTCTCCAAGCTTGGGGTGAGCTCTTCTGTGACTCTTGGCAGAGTCACAGACACGCATACACACACACACACACACTGCCTCTGGGGTTTAAACACAGAATGTTCTGATTAGGAAACTTTGTCCTGGAGGGAAAAGGAGTGGAATTGTCATCACAGGCCTGGAGGTCCACTTCTCCATGGCAGATGTAGAAAGAAATGAGACAGCGTGTTATTACCGATTCTCTGACTAAGGATACTAAGAAGATGGTGTTATGGGGGGGACTGACTTTCTACATTTCCGGGCACCAGCCTGTTAATGACATAATGAATTATTACGATGGCAGAGAACACTTTGGTGCTTCTGATATGCTTCTGAGGTTTTATGGATGCTGGAAGGAACAAAAATATGATGCTTTAATACTCCAATTTGTGTGTGCGGTACACTCTGTGATTGTTTGGGAAACTGCTCCCTCGTCCTCTCACAGCGACGACGTACATGGACAGACATTATCTTTTATGTCTAGTGGGTAGTAAAACGGTGCAGAGGCTGAGCGGTCTGAGTGGGCAGGGGACTGAATCGCCTGGACCTCCTTGTTATCATTTCTGAGCACTGCTTTTTCCCTCACGGGACTTGCAGCTATTTTGAAAGAATGTGGATGTGGGAGTCAGAGCTTACGAATGCAAACCTCAGCCCTGAAATCAAAGCTTTCTGTCACGCCTGAGAGAAAGGAGACCTTAGAGGGGTTTAAACTCTGCTGCATGAGACGTTTGACTCTGGGAGGGCGGTTGTTTGTCTGTGAAGTCCAGGCACTGCTTTTTTTTTTTTTTTTTTAAGGTTCCCATCCTGGGAGCAGGCTCTGGGTCTTCTAGCACAGAATCCCGTCTGCACGGGGTCGCGGCCGCTGGCCCACACTGGCCAAGGCTCTCTCTGAAGATGCCCGACACCCGCTGGCTCCCTGGCTCCATCCTTGGGCTCCACATCCGGCTTCATGCCACTCACGGGAGTGTCCCTCCATCCAGGGATTCTCCCAGAATTCCTTGCCTTTCACGTCTACGTCTTAGACGTTTCCTTGCGCTTTGCCTGTAAGCCCCTCACTCTTTTGCCCTTTCGGACCATCTTCTCCACTTTCACCCTAGAGTTGTGCTCCTTCTCTTCCCCAATAGCTGTCTCTTCTACGAAACACTGAGGACTTTGATGTCCTATGGAGGTTGATGTCTTGCTCTAAGAGCAGGCTGATCTAAGCTCTCATATCTGTCCCACCATTGCTGTGAGAGGACAGTATAGCTCTCTTCTCCCGTATCCCAGAACAGCACTGAGCAGGAGCCAGCGCTTGGGCCCCTTGAGGGCCTGTCTGAGTTAATCACCGTGGAATGCTCTGTGAACAGGGCCCCGATGCGCGTTTCTCTTGCAGCAGCAGTTCACGATGCACGCGTGAGCTGACTCATACTTGGGGAATTTGGAAATAGAATATTTTATAACAACACTGAAACCACGGTCTTTTAGATTATCCACATGCAATCATCCTTTCTTTAGTTACTAGGATAATTCCGGTAGACACTGGGGGTTAGTCCAACATCCTCTCTTTAGGGGAAACAGATATTTTTAAGGTCCAGGGAGTTAAAACGAAGCTTGGGGTGGGGAGGAGGGAGCTGAAATGGAGACTGGAGGAACATGTGGACCTCCTTCCATCAGTGTGTAGGGGCGAAGAGAGGAGCCAGGTCCTGTGTGAACCCCAGCACAGCCCCAACTGACTGGAGCAGAACGCAGACTGGACTTAGGAGTCACGCTCCCAGCATTGCCTTGAATCTCATTAGTTAGGAAGCGATGCTCGAGGGTCCAGCTGGTCGTACCTGCGTCTCTTTGCTTCAGGGCTTTTCCTGGCAGCTCAAGCTTGCTCTGTCCAGAGTAGGTCACCCACAAACTCTTCCCTAAACCAATGACTGTCGGAAGCCGGTATAAACACCTCCATCTCTCACCCTTAGGATGTGACAACCCACCCACAGTGGTTCTCAGCTTCAGAAGGTACTCAGTTCAGTTTGTCTCTTGCCTGTGACCCTCATCCCGTCCCTGACAGCGAACCTGGCAAGAGAGTCCGTGCCTACGCCCAGCTTCTTCATCTGCCAGCCGAGCTATCTCACAACAAGAATATATGTATCTCTGCTGACCGTAGGTCTTGAGGGACCATCAGGAACCATCTAGAGGGATCTAGATGGACTCTGCCATCGCCCCCTCCATGTGCTTCCGTGTGTGGGGGCTTCAGTTCAGCTCAGTCGCTCAGTTGTGTCCGACTCTTTGTGACCAATGGACTGCAGCACACCAGGCCTCCCTGTCCATCACCAACTCCCGGAGTTCACTCAAACTCATGCCCATTGACTCGGTGATGCCATCCAACCATCTCGTCCTCTGTTGTCCCCTCCTCCTCCTGCCTTCAATCTTTCCCGTGTGTGTGTGAGGTAAATATCCCAAAGTCAGTGCCTGCCATTGCTGTATGGCAGGAGTTCAGAGGGAAGCCGCGAAACCTTTGTTTTAAACAGAGTAAAATTCCATGTGACTTTTTGATGGAAATAAGTCCATTTTCTGTTAAATGGTCCTACTGCCACCTGCTTGGGCCGCCCGCCCCCCCATGTCTGAACTGCTTGCTGGTATCTGACTCCTCGGGAGCCCTAGGACTGTCCTCTCTGCCTGTAGGGCAGGCACGGCACACAACGCTGATGGAGATGAAGCTAAGTGGCTGCTTGTTACCCATGGAGTGGATGACCTGATGGGACCCTGAGCTTCATCTCGGATGAGCGGCTGACTGGGTACCAGGCAGGAGAGAGCTCTGGGCTCCATGCTCTCTGGAATGGAGTGCCTGGGGCAGACGTGAGGCGTCTGCTGGGTTCTTAGAACTCCTGGGCGTCTCTCCTGCAAATCCTCCTCTAAAATAGCCTTTTCTGAGCAGGCGTTTCCACTCAGCTCCTCCAGCGACTTTCCTCCAGGGACGAGCTTTAGAATATGTGCCAGTGAGTACGTGTGTCCCAGCTTCACACCATTCGCAGACACCGAAAGGCCTGGATACTCGCGGCTCGGTCCAACAGCCTCCTGTCAAATGACTCAACTCGACTTTTTCCAAACACCCTGGGACGTGCCGGGCCAGTGTGCCCTGTTTGCCTCTCACCTCTCAGAGCACAGCAGCCGGAATGCCTGGGCTGATGTTCCTCCCCTGCCCTGGAGGAATCTTTGAGAAACCACAGCTCCCCACCCAGGTTGGTCCCTGACCATCGGAGCCGCGCGGAAACCAGTGACTGTGATGGCAGGGCATCAGGTCAGACGCCCCCTGTGCTGGAGGCTGAAGCGTCCTTTGATAAACATGATCACTTGCTCATTTACAGCCTCTGGAGCTGGTGGACAGGGGCTCTCACCCTCAACAGCGGCAAGAGTGGCCTAACAAGCTACGGAAGCTGACAGCGCCCGGCCAGCCCAAGCTCTTTGCCTCCCCTTGCAAAGTGGTGTTGAGTCACCTTAAACACAGTCACCAGGAATTAGTATTTGGACTCATGTATTTGCAAACTTTGTGTCTGATTTTCCTTGGAGATGTTGTTCAGTCTTTAAGTCTTGTCCAGCTCTTTGCCACCCCATGGACTGCAGCATGCCAGGTTTTGCCGTCCTCCACCATCTCCCAGAGTTTGCTCAGAACTCATGTCTACTGAGTTGGTGACGCCACCCAACCATCTCATCCTCTGTCATTCCCTTCTTCTCCCACCTTCAATCTTTCCCAGCATCAAGGTCTTTTCAAATGAGTCAGTTTTTCACATCAGGAGGCCAAAGTACTGGAGCTTCAGCTTCAGCATCAGTCCTTCCAATGAATATTCAGGACTGATTTCCTTTAGGATGGACTGGTTGGATCTCCTTCCAGTCCAAGGGACTCTCCAAGAGTCTGCTCCAACACCACAGTTCAAAAGCATCAATTCTTTGGCATTAATAGTTATATCAAATACTCATGAAATGTGTTTAGGGGAGAGAAAGAATAACCGTGGTGCACTTTGGGCTGCACTGAAGCAGCTCAGGATGTGGTCAGTGTCTCTCAGAGCACGTTGCATTGGTATTTACTGACTGCAGGAGGAAGAGGTCTCGCTAGGAATGCGGTGGAAGTTTAGTGTTTCCCACATCTCATCTGAAAAGGAGGAGCAGAGGAACAGTTCCCTTTCCCGCCATTGTCTTTAGAGACACTCCTTCAGTCCAGTCACTCAGTCGTGTCCGACTCTGCAACCCTATGGACTGCAGCACGCCAGGCCTCCCTGTCCATCACCAACTCCCAGAGCTTACTCAAACTCATGTCCATCAAGTCGGTGATGCCCTCCAACCATCTCACCCTCTGTCCTCCCCTTCTTCTCCCGCTTTCAGTCTTTCCCAGCATCAGGGTCTTTTCCAATGAGTCGGCTCTTTGCATCAGGTGGCCAAAGTATTGGAGTTTCAGCCTCAGCCTCAGTCCTTCCAATGAATATTCAGGACTGATTTCCTTTAGGATGGACTGGTTGGATCTCCTTGCAGTCCAAGGGACTCTCAAGAGCCTTCTCCAACACCACAGTTCAAAAACATCAATTCTTGGAGATGCTCACTGCTTCCCAAACAGCTAGATGGAGCTCTTTCCTCTTTAATTAGCTGGAAGCCATTTTAGGAAATAGTCAAGCTGGAGGAGGAAGACCAGGAATTACTCAGGGAACGCATCTTCCTGGAGACAGGGCGGTTGATGGGAGAAGATGGGGTGGAAGGAAGGTGGGCTGGGGTTAGCTAATAGGTGATTCGGTGGGAAGAAGCTCTCTGCAGGCTAGTGCAGAAAAATGATGCAGGTGGGGAAAGCACCCGAGTGTGTGACATGGCCGATCACGTTACTCGAGGTGATGCCTGGAGTGGGTATCTCAGAGCGAGTCCAGCAGAGTGCGATGATTTTTGCTTGATAAACCCTGGGGCCAGTTATTCCACCAAGTGGATTTTTCTGTAAGTGGTTAAGTAAACCTTGCATGTTTTTTTCCCCAAGGGTATTTCGGCATTCAGGAAAAAAAGACTGTTGGAAACTTTAGACTCTGGTAGGAGAAGGCAGATACAAACTTTGCTGTTTGTTTTCAAAGAGAGAAGCACATATTTCAATCTTGTCTCCACTCAGCCGTAAGATTCTTGAAGACTAATGTATTCCTACGTTCTCTGAGCCGACTTGATGTTGGATCTTAGTCAGTAAATACGCTTTGTTTGGGGTATGAGGGGCAGAGGCTTTTGTGTTAAGAAGAAGCTCATATTGAAGTTCAAACATGGTGTGATGAAGTGGGATAACATTTTCTAACATTTTATTAGAAACGTTTCAAAACATGTAGCAAAGTTGAAACGGTTTTGGTTAACACTTGTTTTGACACTGCCTAGGTTCTATCACTAACATTAGACTTGCTTCGTTGTTTATCTGCTGTCTGCCTATTACCTGTTTATCCGTCATTTATTATCTGTTAATACCTATCAGCTATTTGTTATCTATCTATCATC
The DNA here is from genome assembly GCA_006408615.1 of Connochaetes taurinus. Classification (NCBI taxonomy): domain Eukaryota; kingdom Metazoa; phylum Chordata; class Mammalia; order Artiodactyla; family Bovidae; genus Connochaetes; species Connochaetes taurinus. The sequence continues at coordinate 80,426 of SJXO01006979.1, forward strand.
TATTTGTTTCATCTCCATTCATTAATTCAACTTGCATTTTAGTACACTTGCCTTACATGCAGAGTCTGTGTCATTACGTAGAGTTCAGGATTTATTAGCTGATTTTTCTTTTTCTATAAAACTTAGTCTTTGAAATGCACAAACTTCAAGGGTATGCATTCTGAGTTTTGGTATGTGATTACACCTATGTTGTTGAACCTTCATCAAGCCATAGAACATTATCACGATTACCCCCAGGAAGTTCTCTCATGCTTCTTCCAAGTTAACTTCAGCTTTCCTCATGCCCAGAGGGAACTATTACTCTGATTTTTTTTCAAGTGAGAGTCTGGTAAACACTTATTTCTGTTTTGTTAAATGTACCCTAAAATACCATTCACAGATTATATCTACTGCCTATGTTTTAGAAAAAAATAGATATGCCTTGGCAAAGAATGGCAGTGCCCTCTGACCCACAGGGGTTTGACATTCACTCCCCATGAGTTCCACTAGGGCAGGTGACCCAAGGTGGTGCCCTGGAACAGCAGAGGGTAATTTCTAAGGTTGCTGTGATCTTTAGTTACAAGTTTTCAAATACTTATACGTTATAAAGTTTTTATTTTCTTATCCAAATCATTCAGACAGGTCTATGCCTTTTGTAAACCCACTCTGTGTTTATAACCAAAGTGACTTTCTTGTAAAGTACAAAGTATGAAGGAAGGTGCTTTAAAATTTCCCCGGCCTCTGTGCAAGTCATCGTACAGTTTTGGAGTTTTCCAAATTAGCTGAAAATGGTATGTTTGACCAACTCAGAAGTCAGTTCATAAATTTCCTTTTTACGTGAATCAAAACAGCCTGAACTCAATGGCAAAGCTCCCAGGATGTGAACAAGAAGAGTGGGGACAGGCTTCAGTGACAGGTCGGGGAAATATGCAAAATTAGTCCCAGCTCACTGGCTGGGTTCAAGAGAAAAATACTTGGGTTATGAATATGGTTCTATGCATGCCTTTCTGGACTAATTATGCCACTGCCAAGTCGCTTCAGTCGTGTCCGACTCTGTGCGACCCCATAGACGGGAGCCCACCAGGCTCCCCCGTCCCTGGGATTCTCCAGGCAAGAACACTGGAGTGGGCTGCCATTTCCTTCTCCAGTGACTGAAAGTGAAAAGTGAAAGTGAAGTCGCTCAGTCGTGTCCGACTCTTCGAGACCCCATGAACTGCAGCCTACCAGGCTCCTCTGTTCATGGGATTTTCCAGGCAAGAACACTGGAGTGGGTTGCCATTTCCTTCTCCAATGCATGAAAGTAAAGTGAAAGTAAAGTCACTCAGTCATGTCTAGAGACCCCCCAAAATCTCTCTTTCCTTCTTTAGGTGTACACGACCCTCTGGGAACAGGCTCCAAGGTTGTAGGACGTGGATGGTGACAGGGACATGTCCTCTGTCTAGCCAAGTACCCCCAGGACGGCAGACTAAGGGTGCTGGTGAGTGCTCCTTGGGTTAAAGGTTGTGCAGGAGAAGGAGCCTTGTTGTCGTTCAGTTGCCTTGCTGTGTCCGACTCTTTGAGACCCCATGGACTGCAGCACGCAGGCCTCCTGCCCCTCACCATCTCCCAGAGTTTGCCCAAGTTCATGACCATAGGTCACCAGTTTCTGGGTAAAGACCTCGTTTTCTAAAAGCAGTTGATCCATTTTGCATTCTGTTTTATAGACAAATAAATAAATAGATAAGTGATTTATTGTAAAGTTGGATCTTTCCAGATTTGGAAAGAGCTTTTCTCTGGTTCCAGTCAATTTATCCTTGTATTTGTGGATTTCTCAATGTCAGCACGATTCTGGGAGCCTCCCAGGTGGCGCTAGTGGTGAAGAACCCACCTGCCATGCAGGAGACGCAGGCCTGATCCCTGGGTGGGGAAGATCCCCTGGAGGAGGGCATGGCAACCCGCTCCAGTATTCTTGCCTGGAGAATCCCAGGGACAGAGGAGCCTGGCGGGCTACAGTCCACAGGGTCACAAAGTCAGACACGACTGAAGCGACTTAGCACGCACACACAGTGTTGAGGGCCTGAATGCCATGGGAGACTTCATCGTGTAATCGTTTCATGGGCGCCAGAGCTGAGGCTGGGGACACGTCTGTTCCCGGGCGTCCTTCCTTGAGTCGGCCAGCTTGCCTGCTCCTCTGGTTGGAGGGGTGTTCTCCCAGGGGATTCTGTTTGCTCCCGGGGCTATCCCCTTCAGCATCTACCTGAGTTTGCTTTCATTCTTAGATAATCTCCCCTCCCCTGGACAAGAGGACCAACTTTTTATGTAAAGTGCCTCAAGTCTGTGTGAGATTAGACAGTGTTGTTTCGAAGACTTTTCCTGGGAACTTGCTCAGAGAGCAAGGAGCTCTCTCCCCCCAGACACAAATGATGTATCTCATCCTAAAATACGGAAAAGCTCCTTTATGTCATGGTATTCATTACGATTTTCTCCTTGCATCTGATTTTGACCTCTAAGAGAAGGAACATTTTTAATTACTTGGATATATATAGATAAAGAGAATTGTCGATAAAATTTATAACCACTGAGAAAAATTGCTTTTCTAATTTGTCTCGTCTGACCCAGATGAGTGGGTTGTATATTTACAGATGACGACCCTGCTAGACAAGAGGAAGCTGAGAAGCTGGACCGCCTTCTATTGAATTAATTAATTCAGCAAATAGCTGAATGTCCTTCGTACCTCAAGACTCTCATGGGTGCTGAAAAAGTAAAGAAATAAGACATCTTCTCTATCTTCTTAAATTAATGGGAGAGGAAGAAGTCAAGAACTTTCCTTAAAAATTGGTCAAAGTGAGGGGGCTTCTCTGATAGCTCAGGGGTGAAGAATCTGCCTGTCAGTGCAGGAGACACGGGTTCGATCCCTGCTCCAGGAAGATCACAAATGCCATGAAGCAACGAAACCCACACACCACCCGCAGCTACTGACCTGTGCTATAAATCCCGGGAGCCCGTGTGCTTGGAGCGCCACAGCGCGAGAAGCACCGCAATGAGAAGCCCGTGAGCCACAGCTGGAGAGAAGCGTGTGCGCAGCAAGGAAGGCCCAGCGCAAAGTGACTGATGGAATACATTCAAAAGTCAAGCTCCAGGCTCTTGGATTTTGAACGGAGGAAGCCGCTCACCTTGACTGGGTGATCTGAGTGAAGACGTGGAGTTCAGGCAGATCTGGACCTCGGTGGACAAGCAGAGGCCTGCAGAAGGGTAAGAAGGTTTAAGGGAGTTCCTGGAGAAGGGAATACTAGAGGCCGAAAGCTGATGAGAAAGCAGACAGCATGCTTTCAGAACCGTTATGGAGACAGGGGAACAACTGGTTTGGAATCAGAGGGTCCCATGTTCTGTCTGTGGGCTGCTGCTTGTGACGGGGCTGTCGCCTAGCGGCTCTGAGGTTTGGTTCCTCAAGCGGGAGCGGAGGATGCTGGGAGCGTGAAATGCACAAGGCGCCCGGTGAGTAGAGCCCCTTGGGGCTCCCTCTGTCACAGCAGGGCCGAGCCCAGCGGGGAAGGACCTCGTATCAGCCTAAGGAGAGGGGGGCTCTGGGGCAAGCACTGGGGAGGCTTCGGTATTTTCCTAATCAACTAGGGGAAATTGACCAATGCTATCTGTGTTTTAAGCAGTTCACACCATGTGCCTCATGGAAGATGGTCCAGTAATAGAGGAGAATGAAAATAGAACATTTGGGCTCTTGCAATTACCCGTAGAAGAGAAGTCAAAACCCCTAAATTTAAAAAGCTTTCCACACAAACGTGATGCAGGCATCGTGGAAATCTGAAAATTACACAAGAGAAAAAGGGAAAAATATCAGCCATGGTCCTGCCACCTACAGGCAAACAGAATCATAAATACCTTGGTGTACTCTGTTCAAGGTTATTTTTGTGTAAATTTTGTTTTGTATCACAAAATTCTGCTCACACTAAATCCTGCCTACAAAACCCCCAACGCTTTATCACGTGCATGATTCTACATTCCGAATCACGGCTCTTGATCCTCATTTTAAAAGCTTAGCTATTATGAATCTGTAATAAGCATTTCTGTGCCTTAAATGTTTTCCGTATTTAACAGTTTCTCATAGGATGGATTCCAAGAAGTGGGATTAACCGATGAAACTATACTTACACTTGAGAAGTTTTGGGTAAATTTGCCTACTTTCATTGATGTAAGAGGATGCGATATATTAATTGATAATTAGTGAACAATTATTAAGGCTTCCCTATTAGCTCAGCTGGTAAAGAATCCGCCTGCAATGTAGGAGACCTGGGCTCGATCCCTGGGTCAAGAAGATGCCCCAGAGAAGGGATAGGCTCCCCACTCCAGTATTTTTGCCTGGAGAATTCCATGGACAGAGGAGCCTGGTGGGCTACTATTCATGGAGTCGTAAAGAGTCAGACACGACTGAGCAACTAAGCACAGCACAGCAGACAATTATTATTGCTATTTAAAAATGTTTTTTAGTGTTAAGAAAATGACAGTACATTTTCATTTTAATTGGAATTTCTTTGGAAAGACTTTTCTCATATCCTCTCTTGAATATTTCTATTATTTGAGTGATAAATAGTGATGATTTGTCCGGCAGTTTTGTATTAAGACCTAGAGTACTCAGATCTTCCAGTTCCAACGTCACGCCTCTAATGCATCCGCCCACTCATCCTACTCATTTATCCCTCCTCTCATCCAGTCGTTTGGAGAACCCACTTTACTAGCTTAGGACCTCGAATCTTACAATAGCATGCCCTGCTCTCTGCTAGGCTAAGAGCACTACTTTCAGGGAAGCTGGAGTACAGAAGCGATAATGTGTGTGTAGGAAGAGGTGGTCTAGTCCAAATTACTTTTGGAATCTTCATGTCCTCACCTTTTTTTTTTTTTTTTTTAAAAGCCCCTCTCTTCTAAGCTACCATTTGGAAGAATGTAGATAGATTCATTTGAAAATGATGAATTAGAAAGCTCTAGTCTCTAAATGCTGGAGGAAAGAAAGTTATGTTAATACCTTTAAGCACTAACAAGATTTGAGACAACATCAGGCACTCACACAAGGTAAAACAATAGCTTTAAGCGCTGACAGAATTGAACACGCCATCACCCTACTATCAGGAAGATCTTCTGGACAGATATCACCCCAGTCTCTGTTTACTGTTGGCGAATAGCAGGGTTCTCTCTCTCGCCTCCTTCAGCATCTAAAGGTAAGACAGCGGCAGCGGGCGGTCTGCAGCTCTGCCTGCTGGTTGGATGTTAGACGTCAGTGAGGGAAAGGATGGGCGGTGGGGGGAGGACACCCCCTCACAAGCTCCCAGGGAAGCGGAGGCTCTCGCCCTGTTGGAACTCCGTCTATGCCATCTCCCCATTCTTCAACACAGCACCCGCCTGGGGTAGACCAGTGTTCACAGCAGCAAACAATTACCCAAATTAATTAACTTATTCTCTTTGTGTACAGACATCCATGCTCCAAGGTAATGGTTCATTTAATTAAAGCCTTCAGTCTTAATCAGGGTTACCTTATAAGTAAACCACACACATTTAAGGTGTGTCGACTGAAGGCTCTGGAAGGCCTGCATGGATAAATTCTATATTATCTGGCTTCACTCTACTTCTCAAAATGTGAGCGTCAGTGTTTGCCGAAGAGGTGCATATCCATGTTGACATCCTTGGATGTTCCTGGACAGGATAGGAACCCTTGTGGGCAGGAACTGTGAATCGTTCGCACAGAACCATTGCTGGCAGAAGGGATGTGTATGTTCCCATCAGAGGAAGCCCAAGCCTCTTTCATACTGGGTTCAGCTCGTCTCAGCTAAACCGAGGTGCTGAGGAAGGGGTCTTGGGGATCCTTCTTTCTTAGCTGAGTTTTAGGTTAATCAGTCCTTTGACTGTATTTGTAGTGGTTCCTTCTCTGCCTTTCTGGAGCCTATTTAGGGTATCTGGAGGTTTGTGACAAACGTTTCTTCTTATTTGTCCAGCTGGGTTGTCTGTGTTCAAGTAGTGTTGGTTTCTGATGATTATGAACACTTGAGCAGAAATACGTGGAAGCAATGCTCAGAGTCTAGGCCCTCTCCCACCCTAAACCGGGCTGCTGCCTTCTCACGAACTGCGGGGTACAAACCGTCAAACTCCAGGAAAGGATCAATATTTCTTAGATAACATACTATGGGAGGGCTCTGACATGAATGCTATCTACGAGACTTTGCTCTGAAAAAAACCTGGTGTTCTCTGCGTTAGCTGACTTAGGCCACCGAATGCGTAAAATGAATTTGGAATCAGGCCAAACCGGGCTGCTGCCTTCTCACGAACTGCGGGGTACAAACCGTCAAACTCCAGGAAAGGATCAATATTTCTTAGATAACATACTATGGGAGGGCTCTGACATGAATGCTATCTACGAGACTTTGCTCTGAAAAAAACCTGGTGTTCTCTGCGTTAGCTGACTTAGGCCACCGAATGCGTAAAATGAATTTGGAATCAGGCCTGTTGTAGATGCAGCCTTTATTTAGGGGAATTGTCAGAATGCAGTTTAAAAATTGTGTGGTTAAATGATTTTTCTGATTTTTTAAAAAAGCCATGTTGAAGTTTTGACAAGCTCTTGGCCTGCTCCCACGATTCTCCATCTGGGCACGCCTAAGGATTTCTCCCTTCGTTCTGCGTTTGCTCTCAGACATCATTCCTTTACACAGAGCCCTCTGAACTGAGAGCAACAGAAAAGCACTTTTTTTTTTTTTAATGTCAAAAGAATTGCGCGAACAAGTGTCCAGTCTCCCTAGGCATGTAATTAGAGAGGTCAATAACGTTAACACACATTCCTCTGCGTTCTTTACATGCCTGTATTTGTACAGACGCAGACAGTTCTTCCTCTGTGTCCTGTTCGGGACGGTCAATAGAACCAATGTTTTCTTGCTTTTTCTTGGCCACATTGTCCAGCATGTGGGTCTGAGCTCCCTGACCAGGGACTGAATCCTCAACTCAACGCCTGCCGGCATTAGAAGAGCAGTCTTAACCACTGGGTCACCAGGGAAGTCCCGACTGGTTAATAAAACATNAATAGAACCAATGTTTTCTTGCTTTTTCTTGGCCACATTGTCCAGCATGTGGGTCTGAGCTCCCTGACCAGGGACTGAATCCTCAACTCAACGCCTGCCGGCATTAGAAGAGCAGTCTTAACCACTGGGTCACCAGGGAAGTCCCGACTGGTTAATAAAACATCTGGGCTGACTGAACACCTTTTATTGAATTCTTGATGGGTGTCAGCTCTTGTGGAAAGGGCTCTAAGACAGGATTTCATTTAACCTTTAGAATGACCCTCTGAGGCAGTCTTAGAATTCTCATCAGAAGGGGAAACAGACCCAGAAACAGTTTAGTGACCAGTTGTGAGATTTTGGCTCATTTGCATTGACTTCTGAAGTGCAACCAGGGTGATGAGATGGCTGCTGGGAAAGTTGCGGTGACGTGTAAGTGGGGTTGTGAATGGAGGCATGGAGCGGAGTGACCAGCGGGTGTCATGGGCTGAGTAAACTTTTAGCCTTTATTTGTTGTAGAGTAAACCCCCATTTTTTTTTTT
>SJXO01006980.1:9122-21870 GCA_006408615.1 Connochaetes taurinus
ATTGAGATGTGGTGGTTCTTTTTTTTTTTTTTTTTTTTTGCCTTTGAAACATTGAGAAATAAAATAGTACATAGGAAAGAACATAAAACTCACATATCACCCCATCATCCAGAATCCTTGTTAATTCATCTTTCTCAGTTCGAGGTGAATGTATAATTAATTCACTAATAATATTATATAACTTATATGTACTGATTTTTATTTAACATTATATCAGTGAGCATTTTTCTTTGTTATGATATATTCTCCAAATCATGATCCTTTGGAAGGCTATATAGTATTTATTCTTATAAATACAATTTATTCAGCTATTTTCTTCTTATAGAGGTATTCAAATTGCTTTTAATTTTTACATATGTAAAGTAATTTTCAAAATGTGCCAACAATTTAATAATTGTTAGAACATTCTATCTGACATTATATGTAGCATTATTTGTAGCTGACATAGTCAAACTCAAGATGGCGAACACCACACTAGGCCATTGTTCTGGAGAAAAGTCAGTTGTGATTGCTAGGCTGAGCCACACCCTCTTGCCACGCAAGCTGCTGCAGATAGTGCTCTATGCATGGGTTGACATGATGGAAATCAGAGCCCTGCTTCCTTGGTTGTAGCAGATTGAACCAAGAATTGATGCTTGACCCAGAGGCTGTGGTACTCAGGATGTCCAATAGCCAATGAGACTGGCTGATGCAAGAACTCCACACAGCGTGGTCACCCTGGATGATGACTGGTCAATCAAACAAAGCCTCTTTCACACAATTTGAATTTGAGACATATTGGGAGTACTAAGTGGAAAGATTGGGCAGAAATGGGCAGATACCCAGAGAGGAGTCCAGAAGCCCTGACTCCAGGCAGTGAGAGCCATGACACAGCAGGAGCAATGGAGTAGAGAAAGAACTACAGGGAGGCCGTGGCAGCACGAGCAGAGGAAGCAGAGGCAGAGTGTGGCTGAGTCACTATGTTGGCAGAGCAATAGGGAGGGAGCAGCAGATGCCCACTGCTGAAGCAATATCAAGAAAAACAGGCGGCTGGAGATATACTATGTCCTGAGTGACGTTCCCAGCTCCGCCAGGTAGCTGCTAAAACTGCTTCCTGCTCTTTCCCACTTCCTCGTGTATCCTTGCAACACACCACATTCACCCACATCACCAGAGCACGTCTCTTCTCCTGGCAACCTGAAAGAGTCTCATCAACACCATGTAATGTTCATATCTCTCTTATGGCACATATCAGGTGGCATTATGATGATTTGTTTTTATGATTTGTCCTGACTAAACTTCTGAGGTCAAGGACTGTGTGTTCTATGCCTTTTTAAAACATCCTCTGCGATTAGGACATACATTATCACATAGTAGGTGCATATTAATTGTTTCATGAATGAATGACTGCTGAGGAGTATGAATGTGTAGGTGGGCAAAACAGCCTTCAAAGCACAGGGAACTCAATTAGAGAACATTTCTCTAAGGGAAGTACATTTCTGGTTTTTTATTTTGTCTGAAGTTAATAGGGGAAGCAAACATTTTAATTTCATAAATTTCATTTGAAACAATGGCTAGGCAAATATTATCCTTTAATTTTGGTGTAAATAAAAAACATGTTTAAAAAAATGTGAAAGGAGAAAGGAAAGGGAAAAAGGAAAGAGAAATAAAGATGAGAGGGAAGGTGGGAGGGAGGAAAGAAAGAAAAAAACTAGATGTAGTCTGTTGTTCAGTCGCTCAGTCGTGTCCAACTCTTTGCAACCCCATGAACTGCAGCAAGCCAGGCCTCCTCTGTTTTCTGCTATATCCCAGGGTATGCTCAAACTCATGTCCATTGAGTTGGTGATGCCATTCAACTATCTCATTCTCTGCCACCCCCTTCTCCTCTTGCCCTCAATCTTTCCCACCATCAGGGTCTTTTCCAGTGGGTTAACTTTCCATCAGGTCGCCAAAGTACTGTAGTTTCAGTGTTAGTCCTTCCAATGAATATTCAGTGTTGATTTCCCTTAGGATTGACTGGTTTGATCTCCTTGTAGTCCAAAGGATTGACCAAATTCCTCTTACACTCGATTTGTACCTCTACTGTGTACATTTTTCTATGGTATATTGTAGAGCACTTATTATTTAAGATATGCTAAATATCAAACATGAATTTTAAATTCTAACCACATTGTATTTGATAAAATATTATATTCATGAAACCAGTTAATAAAGCATAAATAAATAATAATAGACTGCTATTGAATTATATGGCATTTAATAAATTATTTATTTAATGACTCTTCTATAGATGTACAAATAAGTAATACTAAGCTATGATTCCCTTCCCTGATGACTCATATGGTAAAGCGTCTGTTATACAATGTGGGAGACCTGGGTTTGATCCCTGGGTTAAGAAGATCCCCTGGAGAAGGAAATGGCATCCACTCCAGTATTATTGCCTGGAAAATCCCATGGACAGAGGAGCCTGCTAGGCTACAGTCCATGGGGTCACAAAGAGTCGGACAGACTGAGCGACTTCACTTTCACTTTCAAGCTAAGATTAATACACATATTTTGTTTCAAAATCAGTATTTATTCACTGATGAATTATGTTTGATTGTAAAATAAGAACATTGAAATTCTACAAGTAGCCAACTAAAATAATTTCCAAGCAAATAAAAGTTGATTTTTAAATGATTTTAAATAGAGCTCTAAATCTGTGAATTGAACTTTACAATTAAAATTCAAGGCAGTTTAGAAACAGCTCTTGAGCAGTGTAAGTTTATATACATATATACAAAATTTTGTTTCTTCAGGTTATGCAGGTAACATGGCCTTTGATGAAATTGTGAAAAATAAAAGGAAACACAAAGAAGAAAATAAAAGTCACCAGACATCTCATGAGCCAGATAAAACTACACTGACATTTTCATGTCTGTGCCTGTTCATTTCTCTCCTCTTTCTCTGTCTCTTCATCTTTTCTTCTCTCTGTCTTTCTCTATTGCTGTACATTTCTCTCAACACACAGGTGTAAATACACACACACTGAGAAAACTATGGAATTACTAGAACTGGAATATGGCTATAGCATGATATATGAAAGGTGGCATGTCAGGAGAATTTGAAGATATAGGAAAGGAGGGTTATATGCTTCCTAAAGAGTTTTAAATTTATTCCATGGACCCCAGGGATTTTTAGTAGAAGATAATATAATCAGATTCTGCTGTCATAAAGGCATTTCAAAACTTCTATTTTGATATTTGGGGGAACATAAAGGTTTTTCCACAGCCTGGGGAATGAATTGAAGAGGAACAGCCATGACTGTTGGCAGGCAGCCAAGTTAGAGGTTGTCACTGCAATCTAGAGTAGGAATAGTGAAAGCCTGGAATAAAGCCGAGTTAGTGGGGATGGCAAAAGGGAATTGCATTTATGAATTTATCAAAGTATACCTGATGGGATTAGGTGCCAATGAAATGTGATCTGTAAACAATGTTAAAAATTATGGGTAATAGCCAGAATTTGATAACTACCAAAATTTTGAATCAGTTGACCAAATAGAGGGTAATGCCACTTCTTGAAATGAGGTACGTAGAGGAAGAAAGAAAATAGATGATTTTAGTTCTAAATCTGTTGAATTTTATGTGCCTGTGAGATAGTGATGATATAAATTTGGACATGTGGGTCTATCATTTATGTCTAATTCATAGAATAAGAGTGCATGCGGGCAGACACACATGCACACCATATATATAGTGTATATTAGTCCCAAATACACACACACACACACAGAATATTTAGGACTAAATCCCTGAGTGCAGTTTGCCAGAGAATACTGTACTCCTTGTAATGATGACTAAATAATTAGCTTTCTAAAAAGCAGGAAACAAGTCTTCCATTTCAAATAATGAAATCTAAATAGCAAAAATATTACCTTTTATCTTAGCCCTTGATAATGTGTGTGTTCAAGGAGAAGACAGTGGTTAACAGTTTACTTAGTTGGTTTTTTTTTTTTTTTTAATCTTGGATGCTTACATTATAGCATCTTTCAGAAATATATGCTTATTTGTTGTAATTGTAAAATGTACTTAGCGTTTGTATGTAAAAATGCAGTATTTTGGAAAGAATGTTTTGTGTCAGAATATTAAAATGGCTTTAAATGGTCTTAAATTGCAATCGAAATTTTATGCCTGATGATTTTGGTTTAAGTATTACTTCCTTCACAAAATTAACGGTATATACTTGGCTATCTTTTAGAATAGAGAAAGAAATGGCAACCCACTCCAGTGTTCTTGCCTGGAGAATCCCAAAGACAGAGGAGCCTGGCGGGCTACAGTCCATGGGGTTGCAAAGAGTAGGACCTGACTGAGGAATTAACACATCTTTTAGAAATTAAAGTTGTAACTATTATCAAAGTCGGTTTTCATTTTAAGCCATGAAACCTGTTCTAAGTGTGGATGGTGTTTTCTAAGTTTTTAGAAATATTCTTAGATGCATTTTAGGAATTTCTTAGGCTGTTCCTTCTCCTTGAGTTGATGATTTTAAAATATACTCTAAATTGATTTGATTTAAACTTATTTATTTTATTTTTTAATTTAAATTTATTTATTTTAATTGGAGGGTAGCTTACAATATTGTATTGGTTTTGCCATACGTCAACATGAATCCACCATGGGTGAAGATGTATTCCCAATCCTGAATCCCCCTCCCACCTCCCTCACCATACCATCCCTCTGGGTCATCCCAGTGCACCAGCCCTGAGCACCCTGTATCATGCATCGAACCTAGACTGGCGATTCATTACTTATATGATATTATGCATGTTTCAATGCCATTCTCTCAAATCATCCCACCCTCTCCCTCTCCCACAGAGTCCAAAAGACTGTTTTATACATCTGTGTCTCTTTTGCTATCTCACATACAGGGTTATCATTACCATCTTTCTAAATCCCATATATATGCATTAGTATACTGTATTGGTGTTTTTCTTTCTGGCTTACTTCACTCTGTATAATCGGCTCCAGTTTCATCCACCTCATTAGAACTGATTCAAATGTATTCTTTTTAATGCCTGAGTGATACTCCATTGTGTATATGTACCACAGCTTTCTTATCCATTCATCTGCTGATGGACATCTACGTTGCTTCCAATTCCTGGCTATTATAAACAGTGCTGCGATGAACATTGGGGTACACTTGTCTCTTTCAATTCTGGTTTCCTCAGTGTATATGCCCAGCAGTCGGATTGCTGGGTGATAAGGCAGTTCTATTTCCAGTTTTTTAAGGAATCTCCACACTGTTCTCCATAGTGGCTGTACTGGTTTACATTTCCACTAACAGTGTAAGAGGGTTCCCTTTTCTCCACACCCTCTCCAGCATTTATTGCTTGTAGACTTTTGGATCACAGCCTTTCTTACTAGTGTGAAATGGTACCTCACTGTGGTTTTGATTTACATTTCTCTGATAATGAGTGATGTTGGATTTAAACTTTTTTATTTTAATATAAAAATAGATCTCCAGCTTTTTTCATCACTTCTAAGTGTACTTTTATTCACATGTGATAGTAATTCTTAGAAGCATTGTAGATGTTTAATATATTTATAGAAAAGTACACAGATTTATACAGCTTACTGAGATTTTATAAATTGACATTGCCCATAAACTGAACATCCACATTAATAAACAGAAAAAAATCTGATACCTTAATTTGACATATATTTTTTATTTTTTCATATTCTGCCAGTAGTTTTAAAGATGAAAACACTTCTTTAAGGAGTAATCAAGAGATGTTCCATGGAGAACACAAAAAAGGTCAAATTCTGAAAGATGGTGATGGAGTGAAGTCTCCCCAAACGCAACACATTCCATCCTTCATCTATTCAGCCCTTTCTTATCTCTGCTTCACTTTCAAATTGATTTGTCCTGTTCAGTGACTTTGTGATGGAAAACAATAGAACATAATGTTAGAAAGATAGAGAGGAAAGTAATTTTGCAGGGTTCTAAATGCCCCTATAAAGAGTGTAAATTGTCTGTCATTTGAGAAGGACCATTTTAAGGTTTTGAGGAGAAAAGTAACACCAAAACTTATAATTCAGTAAGATGGATTTAGTGGAAAAGTATGACATTATATTGAACAAAGGGGATTAGATATAAAGAATGGCCAATTAAAAACCTGTTGAAATTAACTAAGTGTAAAGTTTAAAAAGTAGAGTGGAGGATCAAGTAGATTCTCTGGCCTTAGAACTGTGCTATCCTTTCTGTTCTTTATCTCTTTATCTCCTCTTATCTCATTTAAAATCTAACCAGTGCTTTCAAAGCTCACAAATCAAGTTATCTCTTTTTACATCCTAATTACTTAATATTTATTTTTCATTTTGGCTTTTATCACACTGTGCATTTCAGTTAATCTTTACTACATACCCAAATTCTTATCAGCTGCTCAAAAGCAGGAATTATTTGTTGCTTTTGATTTCCTAGGCAATTTGCATGGGATATTTGTCATTGTAAAGTTTCACTGAAAGTGCTTAAATTAACTGTTTATTTAGATTAATGTATCAAACAGTACACTATACGGTAGAATGGGGTAAGATTATCAAAGAAAGAAGGAAGGGAGAGAGAAATTAAGTACCTGAAAGTTGAATATTATTGATGTTATGTGTTCATGTAAGATATAGACTAATGAACAAGACAGGTCATATAACAAAATACAGTTTTATTTTACTCTCATTAATTCTTTACAATTTGTTGTTTAGAATTTGGACACTTGATATCCTTAGATAAAACAGACAGACCCATTAATTTTCTTGAAGCAACCAGGTAATAAATTGTTTGTGCTTTTTAAAGTCAAGAACATGATTTTAATTTGAAAATAAGCGTGTCCTACCGCACAATTGCACTCATCTCACATGCTAGTAAAATAATGCTCAAAATTCTCCAACCCAGGCTTTAGCAATATGTGAACCGTGAACTCCCTGATGTTCAAGCTGGCTTTAGAAAAGGCAGAGGAACCAGATATCAAATTGCCAACATCCGCTGGATCATCAAATAAGCAAGAGAGTTCCAGAAAAACATCTATTTCTGCTTTGTTGACTATGCCAAAGCCTTTGACTGTGTGGATCACAATAAAAACACTGCTGTGTCATAATTTTTAAATACCAAATTTAAATTAACTTCAAATCACCCTTCTCTAGTCTCCACCATGGCGAGATTGGATGCTGTGTTGACGAGATATGTTTAAGTTAAAGATAAAGCTTCAGTTTAGTTCAGTCACTCAGTCATGTCTGACTCTTTGTGACCCCATGAATTGCACCATGCCAGGCCTCCCTGTCCATCACCAACTCCCTGAGTTCACTCAAGCTCATGTCCATCGAGTTGGTAATGCCATCCAGCCATCTCATCCTCTGTTGTCCCTTTTTTCCTCCTGCCCCTAATCCCTCCCAGCATCAGTCTTTTCCAATGAGTCAACTCTTCACAAGAGGTGGCCAAATTATTGGAGTTTCAGCTTTAGATTCAGTCCTTCCAATGAACACCCCGGACTGATCTCCTTTAGAATGGACTGGTTGGACCTCCTCGCAGTCCAAGGGACTCTCAAGAGTCTTCTCCAACACCACAGTTCAAAAGCATCAATTCTTTGGCCCTCAGCTTTCTTCACTGTCCAACTCTCACAACCATACATGACTACTGGAAAAACCATAGCCTTGACTAGATGGACCTTTGTTGGCAAATTAATGTCTCTGCTTTTGAATATGCTATCTATGTTGGTCATAACTTTCCTTCCAAGGAGTAAGCGTCTTTTAATTTCATGGCTGCAGTCACCATCTGCAGTGATTTTAGAGCCGCCCAAAATAAAGTCTGACACTGTTTCCACTGTTTCCTCATATATTTGCCATGAAGTGATGGGACCAGATGCCATGATCTTCATTTTCTGAATGTTGAGCTTTAAGCCAACTTTTTTCTCTCCTCCTTCAATTTCATCAAGAGGCTTTTTAGTTCCCCTTCACTTTCTGCCATAAGGGTGGTGTCATCTGCATATCTGAGGTATTCATATTTCTCCTGGAAATCTTGATTCCAGCTTGTGTTTCTTCCAGCCCAGCGTTTCTCATGATGTACTCTGCATAGAAGTTAAATAAGTAAGGTGACAATATGCAGCCTTGACGTATTCCTTTTCCTACTTGGAACCAGTCTGTTGTTCCATGTCCAGTTCTAACTGTTGCTTCCTGACCTGCATATAGGTTTCTCAAGAGGCACATCAGGTGGTCTTGTATCCCCATGCCTTTCAGAATTTTCTACAGTTTATTGTGATCCGCACGGTCAAAGACTTTGGCATAGTCAACAAAGCAGAAATAGATGTTTTTCTGGAACCCTCTTGCTTTCTCCATGATCCAGCAGATTTTGACAATTTGATTTCTTGTTCCTCTGCCTTTTCTAAAACCAGCTTGAACATCAGGAAGTTCATGATTCATGTATTGCTGAAGCCTGGCTTGGAGAATTTTGAGCATTACTTTACTAGCATGTGAGATGAGTGCAATTGTGTGGTAGTTTGAGCATTCTTTAGCATTGCCTTTCTTTGGGATTGAAATAAAAACTGAACTTTTTCAGTCCTGTGGCCACTGCTGAGTTTTCCATATTTGCTGGCATATTGAGTGCAGCACTTTCACAGCATCATCTTTCAGAATTTGAAAGAGCTCAACTGGAATTCCATCACCTCCAGTAGCTTTGTTCATAGTGATGCTTTCTAAGGCCCACTTAGACCACTTAGATCATTCAGGTATGATCTAAATCAAATCTCTTATGATTATACAGTGGACATGAGAAATAGATTTAAGGGACTATATATGATAGAAAAATTGCCTGATGAACTATGAACAGAGGTTCGTGACATTGTACAGGAGACAGGGTTCAAAACCATCCCCATGGATAAGAAATGCAAAAAAGCAAAATGGCTATCTGGGGAGATCTTACAAATAGCTGTGACAAGAAGAGAAGCCAAAAGCAAAGGGAAAAAGGAAAGATATAAGCATCTGAATGAAGAGTTACAAAGAATAGTAAGGAAAGATAAGAAAGCCTTCCTCAGCGATCAATGCAACGAAAAGATAAAGCTTAGTCTTTGTTATTTCTTTCTGTCTTCCCTCTCTCTAAAATATTGTAACTTTAGCCCCTTTGGAGATGCCTGAATAAGGAGGAGTGGGAAAAATGATCAGAAACATTCTTCCTTGCTGAAAGGAAGAGCTTCCTTTAAGCTCTTTGAGTCTCAAGAAGATGTGTGTGTGTGTCTGTGTTTTCTTTCTTTTGTGGGAAATTTTTGTGAATTATTTTGATTCTCATCTCAAGAGCTACAGCTCTCACTCTCATGGTGCCACTGTTGCATCCCTTTTTTGTGATGGGATTTGCATCCTCACATCTGACTCACCAGTGATCTAGCCTATGCAGACTCTCATTGTAACAGTCTTTTTTCTGCCTAAGAGGTTTATTTATTTATTTTTTTGCGGGGGGGAGGATATTTAATTAAAATGTATGCAATCTATTGTCTTTTCTCAAGATATCCAGTTTTGCTTTATGAGAAGTTAGCAGTTGTCTCTGGCTTCCCTGGTGGCTTAGATGGTAAAGAATCCACCTGCAATGTGGGAGAGCTGGGTTTCATCCCAGGGTTTGGAAGATCCCCTGGAGGAGAGCATGGCAACCCACTCTAATATGCTTACCTGGAGAATCCCCATGGACAGAAGAGCCTGGCGGGCTACAGTCCATGGGGTCACAAAGAGTCAGCATGACTGAGCAACTAAGCACACACAGAGAATCAGTGCTCAGTTGTCTTTACTACCCCAGAAGTACAGCACTTACCTTCCTCTGCCAGACAAGTAATTAGTTAGCCACTTTCTCAGCTGATTTCAGAACACTTCTGAGGAAGAGGTCAGACACTTTCAGACAGAGTTTCTAAAACAGTCCAAATAACCATGTTTATACTAGGCTTGGACTAGAAGGCAACAACCCACTGCCCTTTTCTTTAAGGCAAAAGGATTATGAACCTGAGTTTTTCTAAGAAAATCTTCCACAAATCTGTATGTCTTTCTTGTAACCCCTTATAAAACCTTAATTTGGCTGTGTGTCCAAGGAAAGTGGGGCTTCCCAGGTGGTGCTAGTGGTAAAGTATCCGCTTGTAAATGTAGGAAATGTAAGAGATGTGGGTTCCACCCCTGCGTCAGGAAGATCCCCTGGAGGAGGGCACAGCACCCCACTCCAGTATTCTTGCCTGGAGAACCCATGGACAGAAGAGACTGGTGGGCTACAGTCCATAGGGCCCCACAGAACCAGACACGACTGAAGTGACTTAGCACCAAGGGAAGTGGAAGAGGCTCTTGGACTTCTCTCCTGTTTATGCATTTAATGTTCATCTTATAGTTATTTTGGAGGGCTTCCCTCATAACTCAGTTGGTAAAGAACCTGCCTGCAATGCAGGAGACTTGGGTTTGATCCCTGGGTCAGGAAGATCCCCTGGAGAAGGAAATGGCAACCAACTCCAGTATTCTTGCCTGGAGAATCCCATGGACAGAGGACTACAGTCCATGGGGTTGCAAGAGTCGGACACAACTGAATGACTTTAACTACTACTACTACTGCAGTTATTTTGGTCCTAAGGGGAGGTAATATTCCTACTGTGTATGTATATATGTGTGTGTGTCTGCATGCATGATGAATGCACTCAGTCATGACCAACTCTTTGTGACCCCATGGACTGCAACACACCAGGCTGTCCATCACCAAATCCCAGAGCTTACTCAAACTCATGTCCATACAGTCGGTGATGCCATCCAACCATCTCATCCACTGTCATCCCCTTCCCCTCCTGCCATCAATCTGTCCCAGCATCAGGGTCTTTTCTAGTGAGTTAGTTCTTAGCATCAGGTGGCCAAAGGATTGGAGTTTCAGCTTCAGCATCAGTCCTTTCAATGAATATTCAGGACTACTTTCTGTTAGGATAGACTGGTTGGATCCCCTTGCAGTCCAAGGGACTCTCAAGAGTCTTCTCCAGCACCTGAGTTCAAAACCATTAATTCTTTGGCGCTCAGCTTTCTTTATAGTCCAGCTCTCTCATCATACATGACTAATGGGAAAAAGAAACCATAACTTTGACTAGATGGATCTTTGTTAAAAGAAATGTCTCTGCTTTTTAATATGCTATCTAGATTGATCATAGCTGTCCTTCCAAGGAGCAAGCATCTTTTAATTTCATGGCTACAGTCTCTATCTGCAGTGATTTTGGAGCCCCAAAACATTAAATTCTTTCACTGTTTCCATTGTTTCCCCATCTATTTGCAGTGAAGTGATTGGACCAGATGCCATGATCTGAGTTTTCTGAATGTTAAATTTTAAGCCAACTTTTTCACTTTCTGCTTTCACTTTCATCAAGAGGCTCTTTAGTTCTTCTTTGCTTTCTGCCATAAAGGTGGTATTATCTGCATATCTAGGGTTATTGATATTTCTCCTGGCAATCTTGATTACAGTTTGTGCTTCCTCCAGCCTGGCATTTCTCATAATGTACTTTGCATATAATTTAAATAATCAGGTGACAATATGCAGCCTGACGTACTCCTTTCCCGAATTTGAAACAGTCTGTTGTTCCATGTCTAGTTCTAATCGTTGCTTCTTGATCTGCATACAGATTTCTCAGGAGGCAGTTCAGGTGGTCAGGTATTCCCTTCTCTTTAAAAATTTTGCAATATTTGTTGTGATCCACACAGTCAACAGTTTTTTGCATAGTCAATAAAGCAGAAGTAGATGCTTTTCTGGAACTCACTTGCATTTTCTATGATCCAACAGATGGTGGCTGTTTGATCTCTGTTTCCTCTGCCTTTTCTAAACCAGCTTGAACATCTAGAAGTTCAAGATTCATGTACTATTGAAGCCTGACTTGGAGAATTTTGAGCATTACTTTGCTAGCATGTGAGATGAGGACAATTGTGTGGTAGTTTGAACATTCTTTGGCATTGCTGTTCACTGGCAAGTAAATATGTCTGCCTATTGTTGCAGAGCTATTTGTTATGCAAACCAACTTGAAGAATGGTGAGGAAAAAAGGAGAGTCACAACACGTTTATAAACATGCATGTTGCAAGAGAGCCATGGAGAAATAACTAAAATATAAGATGGCTTATACAAAAATATGAATTCAATTTTAATGTTGTTTTAATGAATTGATAGTTACATATCTAGATGTAAATTCTGTGTAAGCAATATGAAAATTTGGGATTAGAGTTTATTTTATTATTTCTGTAAGTTCCATAGAAATAAATTTATCAGTCTTAGGAAGCAAAGATTTGATCCTTAGGTAATATATAAATTTAAAATTTCATCTTTCTCTATTAGTGACAATAGGATAGTATTATCATAAAATTATTTGAAACATTTATTTTAAGATGATACAGACATAAAGTAAATTGTTATTTTTTATTTTTTTTATTTTTATTTTTTTTTAATTTTATTTTACTTTGTAACACTGTGTTGGTTTTGTCATACATTGACATGAATCCACCACGGGTGCACACAAGCTCCCAATCCTGAATCTCCCTCCCCCCTCCCACCCAATATCATCCCTCTGGATCATCCCCATGCACCAGCCCCAAGCATCCTGTATCTTGCATCGAACATAGACTGGCACTTCATTTCTTACATGTTAGTATACATGTTCCAAAGCCATTCTCCCACATCATCCCACCCTCTCCCTCTCCCCCAGAGTCCAAAAGTCCGTTCTATACATTTTTGTCTCTTTTGCTGTCTTGCATACAGGGTCATCATTAC
>SJXO01006980.1:24023-42522 GCA_006408615.1 Connochaetes taurinus
GACAAAATTCAACATCCATTTATGATAAAAACTCTTCAGAAAGCAGGAATAGAAGGAACATACCTCAACATAATAAAAGCTATATATGACAAACCCACAGCAAACATTATCCTCAATGGTGAAAAATTGAAAGCATTTCCCCTAAAGTCAGGAACAAGACAAGGGTGCCCACTCTCACCACTACTATTCAACATAGTTCTGGAAGTTTTGGCCACAGCAATCAGAGCAGAAAAAGGAATAAAAGGAATCCAAATTGGAAAAGAAGAAGTAAAACTCTCACTGTTTGCAGATGACATGATCCTCTACATAGAAAATCCTAAAGACTCCACCAGAAAATTACTAGAGCTAATCAATGAATATAGTAAAGTTGCAGGATATAAAATCAACACTCAGAAATCCCTTGCATTCCTTTACACTGATAATGAGAAAGCAGAAAAAGAAATTAAGGAAACAATTCCATTCACCATTGCAACGAAAAGAATAAAATACTTAGGAATATACCTACCTAAAGAAACTAAAGACCTATATATCGAAAACTATAAAACACTGATAAAAGAAATCAAAGAAGACACTAATAGATGGAAAAATATTCCATGTTCATGGATTGGAAGAATCAATGTAGTCAAAATGAGTATACTACCCAAAGCAACCTACAGATTTAACGCAATCCCTATCAAGCTACCAGCGGTATTTTTCACAGAACTTGAACAAATAATATCAAGATTTATATGGAAATTGTTATTTTTTTAAATTAAGAGAATAAAATTACTTATAGAATCTTGTGAACTGATAATAGCATTTTGGTTTTCATTATAATACTTGGTAACTGATGTTTTTTATTGAGTAAGGAAAAAGTTATTAATAATATACTTTTATTCTAAAATACATCTAGAGAAATCCACAGTATTCCATTCAATATGAAGTCTATGCTTTATCACTGAAATAACATAGTTTGGGAATTTCAAAAAAATCTAGCATCACTATCTACAAAATATTCTAGGTGCTCTTGAAACAAAAATTATATATATAAATTTATTTTAACTTCTATTTTAGAAAATAATTTAACTTTCAATTCTGAACTTTTTAGAAATAAGACTGTTTCATTTCTTTAAAGATTGCCTTGGAATCATGCTACCTTCATTTCCCCCATCTTATCTTCATTCAGGCATATTTATTTGCTTATCCATAGACTATTATGAAAACAATAGTTTTCTAACTGTTCATCGCAGGTAAACATTTTCACACGGATGTTTTGACCTTACACAGTACTGTCAAAGCAGCTTTAAAATAACACTGGCCCTCAGACTTATATTAGATCAATGTAAACCACTATTTTTTTTCTTTTCTTTTCATTCTCCTATGAACTGTGACTGTGCCATCAACTTCCTCTTGCTTCTCTTTTTCCTGGGATGTTTTGAAATCTGATCACTTGAAATTTTCTCCTTTACTATTCAAAATGAATGTTTTCACTTCAGGTTTACTTCAGCACCATCCCCTATGGTTTTCTTACTTTCTTCCCATATCTTTTAAATAGAATTCAACTTTTTTCAGATTATCCAATTTGAGTGTACTATTTTGTACTTCTGCCAGTTATTCCCTTTGCTTTTAGTTGTTGTCCTTTAAACATGATGCTACAAAATAGTCTGCAGCCAGTTTGTTTTTCCTCACGTTTGACTAGGCTTCTCATGTATATCAAACAACATGGAGTGCTCAAATCCACGTCCTAAACACACTACTGAAAAAAAGTGGTTTGGTTATATTTCATTAAAATATATCTACATTTGCCAGGTTTTATGTCTCTACAAGGAATAAATATTATAAATGTGTTTAGTGGAGCACTGAGGTAAGAGTAAACTCGTATCATTGAAGAAAGACAAAAAGATTATATTATCTACAGAGGCCTCTGACAAAAAGGGAATGGATAGACAATTTAGCTCTGACACTGTACAGCTGAGGACATGAAGGCATAATAGTTTTAAATATTTCTTGTATTAGAAAGCTTTTATATAGTATGATCCTTGGAGGTCTAATTTCAGACACAAAAGTACTTCCAAAGTTGTGTACTTACTAAACATAGTAAAGTACCACATGTTTCTCTTTGTCGAGTTGTCTGAACTAAGGGATGGAAAAAATTTTTCATCAAAATCAACACAAGGATTCCTTTGATATTGAATGAGTTACAAAGAACAGGACTAAAAATTGTGTACTATTGTTTGTAGCAAAGAAAATATAACATATTGAGAACAAATTAATTCTCTCTTACTGATATTTTTGTTTTTGTCACTGTAGAAAATGCTATTCACTAATAAAGTAACTTGAGAGTAGATAATTTGGCTTTATAACATAATTTCTTTATATATTTTATAAATAAGAGCAGAACATATTTGCAGAATGATTTTTTTCTCACAGAGATGGAGTGAGGGGCCCATAGATCATAATGGTAAATAATATAATGGTGGAAACCGACCTCCAAAGCTGAAGAAATAGTTATATTACACAAAACATTTTTTATGTTTTATAAACAAGTGTTTATTTTTCTTTTAAACAAGCTGTAGCACAAGTTATTCATATTAAAATTTTCTTCATAATAGAATAAAATATTATCTCAGGCTGTTTATCCCCTTTTGGGAGGGCTAGTAGTATCCTATTAACTTTTAACACATCAAATTACTCTCTCATTTATGCAAAGATGGTAAATGTATTTTAATGAGTGATAACCAATATTTTATTGAATATCACATTAGTTTCAAGTATACAACAGAGTGATTCTGTTATACACATATATGTATTTTTTCAGATTCTTTTCCATTTTAAGTTGTTGTAAAATATTGGCTATAGCTTTCTGTGCTATATAGTAAACCTTATTTTTTTATTTTATAAAATTTTTATATAATTTTATTTTATAAAATTTTATATATAATGGCATGTATCTGTTAATCCTATTTGTGTCTTTCACTCCCCTCTTTTCTCTTTAGAAACCATAAGCTTATTTTCTATATCTGAGTCTGTTTCTATTGTAAATAAGTTAATTTGTAACATTTTTTTAGATTCCACATACAAGTGATAGCATATGATATTTGTCTTTCTCTGCTTATTGCACCCAGTATGATAACCTGTAGGTCAATCCAGAATGTCTAGCTTTTGTATTTTGCTTTAAGTGATTTTATGTTATAGACTCTTAATATATTTCCATTTCATAATATCTAAATGAGTACTAAAATATGAAAGAAAATTAAGTGATTACATTAAATTCATAGAGGATAGGCGATTCAGTGAGATTAAAGTAGTCAAAATTTTACAAATATAATGAATACATTTGCATTGTTCTAATGTTGAAATTTGATGTTCTTTCATCCAATGTCTTATTCCTTTACATATTCATTGTTTGAGCACTTAAGTTGAGACAAGCACTGTGTTATTTGCTAAGGACACAAAAATAATCATACTTAATGAGTCTGACTTCATGGATCTTGAAATTTAGTAATGAAGACTGATGTTAATCAAATAATCAGCAAACTATTTAATTGCATATTAATATTTTCTTTAAGAATGTATAAGAAAGCATGCTACAAGGAGAGTATAAATTATCTGTGGGATCAATGAACTGAGGTCAAATGGGCTAGTACTAAAGCTGACTAAGCAGAGGGAGAGGGGGAAAATTGCTGAAATATTCTAATTTAAGAAAAAAATTTATTCAAATCCTCTGATGTGAGAAAAATCATGGTCACAATCGGGTAAATAGAGATTGATAGGAAGAGGTTCAAAATAGCTACCAGGTGCTGATTCTTATAGAAACTGAGGATTCTGATAAGAATTATATTCTTTATCTTAAGAAAAAAATGGGATAGCCTATGAAATTTTCTATTTCAAAAGATCTGTTTTAAGCATTACTTGCATACATGTTTGAAGGGGGCCATAGAGGATTAATATTGTTTCATTAATGTGAGGTTTCATTGACCATGTGAAAGGCTACAACTGGATGGACAATTGAGACGGAGACTATAAGAATGGATTTGTGAGATACAGATCAGAAATAAAATCAAAGAGACCTACTGCTTAATTATATAAAGAAAAATTCATCAAACATGATTTCTGTGTTTTCATCTTGGGGAAAATAAACCCATAATACCACTATATATTAAGTTAGAGAATATTTGAAGTGATTCAGTTCTTAGAATGAAGTACATTTTGTTTTTAATTTAGAACGCATTGCATTCGAAGAATTTTTGACAAATGCAAAGAAATGTTAAATATCAGTTGGTTATATTGGTCCTTAGTCTTAAAAGGCTGGCCTAGGTCCATATACTGAAAAGATATCCATATAAATATTACTGTTGTGGATAATTTTTTCTTTGGAGAGAAGTCTAGAGAGAAGGACAAGGAGATCTTTCATTGTTGCCTGAGATATGTCAACATTTAATAGCTGATAGATTTAAGGGACTAGATCTGATAGAAAAAGTACCTGATGAACTATGGATAAAGGTTCGTGACATTGTACAAGAGACAGGGATCAAGACCATCCCCAAGAAAAAGAAATGCACAAAAGCAAAATGGCTGCCTGAGGAGGCCTTACAACTAGCTGTGAAAAAAAGAGAAGCAAAAGGCAAAGGAGAAAAGGAAAGATATACCCATTTGAATGGAGTGTTCTAAAGAATAATAAGGAGAGATAAGAAAGCCTTCCTCAGTGATCAGTGCGAAGAAATAGGGGAAAACAATAGGATGGGAAAGACTAGAGATCTCTTCAAGAAAATTAGAGATACCAAGGGAAGATTTCATGCAAAGGTGGGCTCGATAAAGGACAGAAATGGTATGGACCTAACAGAAGCAGAAGATATTAAGAGGTGGCAAGAATACACAGAACTGTACAAAAAACATCTTCATGACTCAGATAATCACGATGGTGTGATCACCCACCTAGAGCCAGACATCCTGGAATATGAAGCCAAGTGGGCCTTAACATCACTACAAACAAAGCTAGTGGAGTGATGGAATTCCAGTTGAGCTGTTTCAAATCCTGAAATATGATGCTGTGAAAGTGCTGCACTCAATATGCTAGTTAATTTGGAAAACTCAGCAGTGGCCCCAGGACTAGAAAATGTCAGTTTTCATTCCAGTCCCTAAGAAAGGCAATGCTCAGACTACCAAAGACTGCCAAAGGATGCTCAAACTACTGCACAATTGCACTCATCTCAGACGCTAGTAAAGTAATGCTCAAAATTCTCCAAGCCAAGCTTCAAGAATAATTGCGCTGTGAACTTCCAGATGTTCAAGCTGTATTTGGAAAAGGCAGAGGAAGCAGAGATCAAATTGCCAACATCTGCTGGATCATCAAAAAAGCAAGAGAATTCCAGAAAAACGTCTATATCTGCTTTATTGACTATGCCAAAGCCTCTGACTGTGTGGATCACAACAAGCTCTAGGAAATTCTGAAAGAGATGGGAATACCAGACCACCTGAACTGCCTCTTGAGAAATCTGTATGCAGGTCAAGAAGCAACAGTTAGAACTGGACATGGAACAGCAAACTGGTTCCAAGCAGGAAAAGGAGTACGTCAAGGCTGTATATTGTCACCCTGCTTATTTAACTTATATGCAGAGTACATCATGAGAAACACTGGGCTGGATGAAGCACAAGCTTCAATCAAGATTGCTGGGAGAAATATCAATAACCCCAGATATGCAGATGACACCACCCTGATGGCAGAAAACAAAGAACTGAAGAACTCTTGATGAAAGTGAAAGATGAGAGTGAAAAAGTTGGCTTAAAGCTCAACATTCAGAAATCATGACATCCAGTCCAATCACTTCATGGCAAATAGATGGGGAAACAGTTGAAATAGTGACAAACTTCATTTTCTTGGGCTCCAAAATCATGCAGATGGTGACTGAAGCCATTAAATTAAAAGACTCTTGCTCCTTGGGAGGAAAGTTATGACCAACCTAGACAGCATATTAAAAAGCAGAGACGTTACTTTGTGAACAAAGGTCCATCTCATCAAAGCTATGTTTTTTTTCAGTAGTCATGTATGGATGTGAGAGTTGGACTATGATGAAAGTTGAGCACCAAAGAATTGATACTCTGGGGCGTTGGAGAAGACTCTTGAGTTTCTTGGACTGCAAGAAGATTCAATCAATCCATCCTAAGGGAGATCAGTCCTGAGTGTTCATTGGAAGGACTGATGTTGAAGTTGAAACTCCGATACTTTGACCACTTGATATGAAGAGCTGATTCGTTTGAAAAGACCCTGGTGCTTTGAAAGATTCAAGGCAGGAGGATAAGGGGACAACAGAGGATGAGATGGTTGGATGGCATCACCGACTCAATGGACATGAGTTTGGGTAAACTCCGGGAGTTGGTAATGAACAGGGAGGCCTCACGTGCTGCTGTCCATGAGATCATAAAGAGTCAGATCCAACTGAGCAACAGTATTGAATTCAATAGCTGATGGTAGTGACTTAATCTTTAAAGAAACAGAAATTTGAGAGGAAATAAAAAAAAAAAAAATGTTTCAGAAAGAAAGAAGGTCCGTCTAGTCAAGGCTATGGTTTTTCCTGTGGTCATGTCTGGATGTGAGAGTTGGACTGTGAAGAAGGCTGAGCACCGAAGAATTGATGCTTTTGAACTGTGGTGCTGGAGAAGACTCTTGAGAGTCCCTTGGACTGCAAGGAGATCCAACCAGTCCGTTCTGAAGGAGATCAACACTGGGATTTCTTTGGAAGAAATGATGCTAAAGCTGAAATTCCAGTACTTTGGCCACCTCATGCGAAGAGTTGACTCATTGGAAAAGACTGATGCTGGGAGGGATTGGGGGCAGGAGGAGAAGGGGACAGCAGAGGATGAGATGGCTGGATGGCATCACTGACTCGATGGACATGAGTCTGAGTGGACTCTGGGAGTTGGTGATGAACAGGGAGGCCTGGCGTGCTGCGATTCATGGGGTTGCAAAGAGTTGGACACGACTGAGCGACTGAACTGAACTCAACTGAAGAAATACATGCATGGCTCTGACAAATATTGAGTGAAGCACAAGTTCACAATGGCCTGTATATTTTATAATTCAATGGTATTTTTAAATATTGTCATCTTGGCAAGAAGTGATTCCATTTGGTATAATTGGCTACTAAGTACACTAGAGTGAATCACTAATAACCAATGAATCTTTTAATATTTGCATCTATAGAGGAGAGATATATGTTAACAGATACTTGGATGACTACATTGTAGTTTGACAACAGTAATTTGCAAGACAACTTTGTATCATAAAAAAAGGGCTTCTATAATTCAAAAATTCAGTTATAACCACATTCCCTAATTTTGAACATTTTTGGAAAAAAGTGTAAATTATGATATTCCCAAATATGTGCAACTGAGTTATTATATCACTATATAATTTTTGAACTCACAGCTTTTTCAAAAATAAGGACAATTTATAGCTATAAATTATAATACAAAGGATAGTTAACAAATATAGTTTCTTTTTATATAAAAGAGTAACTGATACAAATCCAAATAACCTTCATAAAACATCAGAGGAAGATGGGTGTTTTCAAATCTAGTTTCAAAAGTATACTTTGTGTCGAGGGAGAAATAGTTTTTAAAAGGCAATTGTAATTGACTTTTCCTGTTGTCAGTTATAGACTGAAATATTTAATGTTGCTTGAAAGTTCTGGAAGTTTCCAACATTGATTTCTCATCTTACATTTGAGTTCCACATCTGTTTTAGTGTTTTTCATACACAATGGTTAAGACTCTAATTATGCCACTTCTTTGATTTAATCTGTAATATGATTCTCCATTCCACACATTTTTGTGATCTCTGTCATTTTTAATTTTGTTTCAGATTATGTTCTTTCCTCCTCCATCCACCCTTCTTGAGTTCATGGTCTATCTTACTATGATAGCTCTAAATATTATTACTTTCCTAAGTGTTGTACTTGTTTTGTTTTAATTGAGAAATCAAAAGAATAATGCTCTAATTAAATCTTAAGCTTTAAGGAATTTTTCAATTTTAAACTATGTGTTATTTAAACTTTTTAGAATCTTAATCTTGAAGTCTCTCTGTGTGAATTTTTATATCAGGGATTTAGAGTTCCAAAATCATTATAGTTAAGAAGAGATATTATTTTTCTATATATCAAGAAAATTATTTCATTGCTTTATTTTTTAACTAATCTGCATGGTTAAGTATATTTACTTTTAGAAAGTTCTTCCAGGTTTGGATTTCATAATTTAAGTAGTTTTCTTCTAAGATTATACACTATCTCAAATTCAGAAATATAAGCATTGATTCCCTACACAATATCTCTTCAGATCTGAGCTCTTAATTCTGCATTTTTAACAATCTCTTCTCTATTTTCATACTCAATAAATTGAACAGTTTTTCACTAAGCCTGCTCTTGCATCTTTTCCTATATCCTAAATTAGTATTCCTATATCTTATATCCTAAATCCTATATCCTAATTCCTATATCCTAAATGGCACTTCTGTTGTGTCTCAGCAGTAAAGAATCTGCCTGCAATGCAGGAGATGTAGAAGACACAGGTTCAATCCCTGGTTTGGAATATCCCCTGGAAAAGAAAATGACAACCCACTCCAGTATTGTTGCCTGAAAAATCCCATGGACAGAAGAGCCTGGTGGGCTACAGTTGGTTGTACAGATTCAGATATGATTAAGCGACTGAGCACACACACAAATTAGTCATATTATAATTCCCTAAAAGGTATGTGTATGCATGTTTGTGTATGTGTGTGTATATATGTATATATATACATGTTTGTATATGTGTTTGTATATATGTGTATATATATATATATACATATATATATATATTTTTTGATATTCTGTATCCTTCCTTTAATTCCCTCTTTCAAAATTTTTGTAGGTTTTTTGCATATTATTGATTCAGGGAAGAATATCCTTTAGTATTGTTTTGGTTTCTTTTGAAGGTTGATTATTTTGTATGGACTTCTTTATGGACAAGAGGAGAACTACGAAAGCTCTTTGAGAAACAACCTAAAAGAAAGGAAGATCCCTGAAGTCTAGGGAGGAGATGCAGCTCTGATGCTTTCAGATGAATGGGGATATAAACCTGACTATTTTGCTGTATTCCAAAGAGTTAAAGGCACCCAGGGCTAGTGTCAACAGATACCTACAAGATATCTAGGGAGCTTGTGACCTGGGCACAGGTTTTCCAGGCAAAGATATTCATGCCCTGTACATGTTGAAGAACTGAGTCACTTGACCTCAAAGGGCCAAGGCTGGCTTGGACAGTGGGCAACACAGTGGAAAACACTTGAAAACCCAGCTCTGGGAACCTCTAAATATACTGGACACCTCCATAATGACAGAATTTTTCATCAGCCTAGTGAAATGGAGGACAGGGAGTCACATTTAATTCCAGCTAATTTTTTTTTTAATTTTATTTTTACTTTATTTTACTTTACAATACTGTATTGGTTTTGTCATACATTGACATGAATCCACCACGGGTGTATACAAGCTCCCAATCCTGAATCTCCCTCCCCCCTCCCACCCAATATCATCCCTCTGGATCATCCCCATGCACCCAGCTAATTTTTTAAAAGTTAAGTTTTATTTATTACACTAATAATATTTTAAAGAAAGTAATAGATGGATTGATAACATAATATTGATAAGATAATTATGAGTCTTTTCCTTCCCATTTGCCATGCATCAGCAAGATTACTCTCCTTTTCTTTTTATTTGCACTAAGAATATTTCTGTATTAGGCCTGCAGACCTGCTTTCCCCTCAACCTGAATAACACAGCAGTTCAGTTCAGTTCAGTTTCTCAATCGTGTCTGACTCTTTGCGACCCCATGGTCTGCAGCATGCCAGGCCTCCCTGTCCAGCACCAACTCCTGGAGTTTACCCAAACTCATGTCCATTGATTTGGTGATACCATCCAACCATCTCATCTTCTGTAGTCCCCTTTTCCTCCTGCCTTAAATCTTTCCCAGCATCAGGGTCTTTTCAAATGAGTCAGTCAGCTCTTTGCATCAGATGGCCAAAAGGTTGGAGTTTCAGCTTCAACATCAGTCCTTTCAATGAACACCTGGGACTGATCTCCTTTAGGATGGACTGGTTGGATCTTGCAGTCCAAGGGACTCTCAAGCAGTTCAAAAGTATCAGTTCTTTGGCACTCAACTTTCTTCATAGTCCAACTCTCACATCCATATATGACTACTGGTAAAACCATAGCTTTGACTAGATGGACCTTTGTTGGCAAAGTAATGTTTCTGCTTTTTAATATGCTGTCTATGTTGGTCATAACATTCCTTCCAAGTAGTAAGCATCTTTTAATTTCATGGATGCAGTCACTGTCTGCAGTGATTTTGGAGCCCCCCCAAAATAAGGAATGATACAGTAGACTCCTTGCTATTCAACTGTGACTCAGTTAACACACCCCGTCCTCAGTGAGGCTGTCACTGAAAGCTAAATTTATATTATTCCTCCTGCCAGGAGTCACTGTTTGTTATCTTTGTAGCACTTACTCTAAATGAAGTTATCTTTGTAATTTATCGATGAGCTTCTGTATTGTTTAAATTGCCCACTAGAAGGCGATTCCCATGAGCCCAGGGGTTTTCCCTATTTTTCCTGCTTATCTAAGCCAATCACAGAGTTAGAACTCCGTGAATAATTCTTAAATGGATGAACATTAGCCTTCTAGTTTATTTGTATACTGCCAGCCTTCATGAGTGTATTCTTTTTTTAATGAGTTTATGAGTTTTTTTTTTTTTTTTGATATGATGACACACTTTCTTAGATTCCATAATACATGATCCATAATCACTGAATGGTCTATTCCTAAACTTATTACTATTGTAAAGTTTTGAACAGTCAGAGAGTCTTCTAATTTTTTTTTTATTCTTGGGGCGTCCCCAGTGGGTCAGTGGTAAAGAATCTGTCTGTAATGCAGGAGATGTGGCTCTTGATCCCTGGGTCAGAGAATATACCCTGGAGAAAGGAATGCCTACCCACTCAGCATTCTTGCCTAAAAAATCCCATGGACAGAAGAGCCTGGCAGGCTATAGTCCACAGTGTCTCAAAAGAGTCAGACATGACTGAGTGACAACAACAACATTGCATAAAATATATGAAGATACCTATATTTTTATCGTTGTTTGTGCAGACTTAGAGAAAGACTAAGACACATAAGAACAAAAGAGTTATAAAGACTCTAAAAGAAAAAAAAATTAAGTCTTGTGCAATTTTCCAAAGCAGGCTGTTATTTAAAAGAGCTAATGAACTAGAGATATTGTAATTGTGAGAAAAATACAATTAAGCAAAGTATTGATTTACCCATTAGAAGACCATTAATCATTTTTGCTATAAACAAAATGGGAAACTTGAGTTGTTAACCAAGAATTTTGTTTCTTACTATGACTTTAGATAGTAAGATTAAGCTAGAGTTTTCCAAGTTTCATAATACCATAGATATATCTCCTAGTCTTGGAAAAAGTGATACATGGATAATAAGAATCTTTGTAAATAATACGAAAATGGTCCAACCTAAAATGTTTGTTGATATAGAAATTACATACCACAAGAAATCAACTTGGGTAATAATTATTATTAACTTTTTTTATGGTCCTGACAAATGAAAGAGAACATGGTTTCTGTGCCTTTTCCTTAACTTCACAACTGTTGAGAGGAAAAGAAAATTTTGTAACCCCCAATTTAATTGTTAGATGGGTTTAATAAGCCCTCAATCCCTTCTTCTTAGGGTAGAAAAGTAGAAAAAGGACCTAGTCCTATTATTCTGTTATCCCTTCAAATATTAGAAACTTCAAACATTTTTGACTGTACCCTGATGTAATAACAAATTGCCATTGCCACCCAGCACACGTTTGTGTGTATAATTAAAGCAAAATTTCAAAAGACAATTTTTTTAACAACATAAGGCATGTTTTGTTAAATTCTATTTCATATTAAAAAGTGCTGGGTGAATGACTTGAAATTTGAAAACTCTCATCTTAGATTGAAGGAAGGCTTTGTTGTTTGTGTGGCCTTATGTGGATTTATATAGAGCTTTGTTGTATAGAATTCTCTTGGCATTGGGAGGCCCTTGTTATTTTTCTTTCAGGGTGGGAGACTCTGAAAGAAGGTTGGCATTCTTCAAAGATTCCCTTTCTGCTATTAGTTTGAATCATGAGAAAATTTTAACTAATATCAAGGACAGGGCATGAGCAAGAATTGTAACTGTTGATATTTAGTAATTTCAGTGTTCATTAATTCCAACTAACCTTGAACAATTTTTCAGAAATTACTTGACTGATCACAAGCACAATGACAAGATAACTGAAGGTTCCTTAGTTTTAGTCGCTGGGGGGATTAATTGGAAGTCTAAATGCCTTTGTTGCCACTGTTGTATTTTTTATTAGGGATATTATGCTATAAGTCTGATATCAAATGGAAGTTTACAGTGGGTTTGGGGTTTAGGGTAGTTACTCTGTCACAGAGCAATACTGCAGGTAGCAGGACTGATTCAATAATTGATTCATGTCATTTCATAAATATCAATATAGACCTTCTTTTAGGCTATAGGGGGAGAACAGAGACATACAGATGATTGTACAAACATCCAAATGACCCATAAGTGTATCATGTCATTAACACACATCTGAAGATATAACCAGTATATCCTTGTGACTCTTCACAGGGAACAATCTTACTCATCTGAAGATCCTGCCCATAGATTCTACCTCTTTGGTAGTTCTGATACTAAGTCTATTACTTACTTGTGCTCATAGAGTTAAATGTTGTTTCTAAGAGCTTTATCTACAACGTGATTGAGAATATATCAGCATGATATCCATGTTTAAATTATGATTCCTCAAGTAGAATATTGACCTAATTATTACAGATTTACAATCTTAGTCTGTAAGAAATTTACAGTTACTTAAAATCAGCAGGCTTTTAGACTTTCAAATCTATGGCAAATATTACTTCAGATAATATACTGTTTTGCTAATATTAAGGAACATTGGAAAGTAGTTATAACTTCAAATATCAATATTTTTGTAAATGGGAAGTGCTTACATTAGAATCAGCAAAAGTATTCTAAAATGTCTTTTAAAGTTTTTTTTTTCTTTTAAATAATCAACTGCAGTCTAATCTCATTTATACAGACAGTGTTCATATATGACATATAGTTTTATCTCTTTAGTCCCTTGCCATTTACTTTTTGAAGAAAGCAGCCTCATTGTCCTCCAACATCCCATATTTTAAATTTGTGTAGTTGCTTCCTTGTAGGATTTTTCAACTTTCTTCTGAAGAAGGTCGAGTAAAATGTGAATTATGTGTCATATCCATCCTGTAGCTCACTTTTATACAGCATTCTAGATAAAAACCAGCTTTATATGTTAAAGGTTATAAAACAAACAAGAAAATAATATGTAATATAGATATTATGTGGCCACAAAACCTAGAATATTTACTATGTACATTTTAGGCAAGACCAACAAAGGTCTGTCTAGTCAAGGCTATGATTTTTCCAGTAGTCATGTATGGATGTGAGAGTTGGACTGTGAAGAAAGGTGAGCACCGAAGAATTGATGATTTTGAACTGTGGTGTTGGAGAAGACTCTTGAGAGCCCCTTGGACTGCAAGGAGATCCAACCTGTCCATTCTAAAGGGGATCAGTCCTGGGTGTTTTTGGAAGGAATGATGCTAAAGCAGAAACTCCAGTACTTTGGCCACCTCATGTGAATAACTGACTCATTGGAAACAACTCTGGTGCTGGGAGGGATTGCGGGCAGGAAGAAAAGGGGACGTCAGAGGATGAGATGGCTGCATGGCTTCACCGACTCGATGGACGTGAGTTTGAGTGAACTCTGTGAGATTGTGATGGACAGGGAGGCCTGGCATGCTGTAATTCATGGGTTCACAAAGAGCTGGACACAACTGAGTGACTGAACTGAACTTATGGTGGTGGTGGTAGTGTCCAGCTCTTGCAACCCCATGGACTGTAGCCCTCCAGGTTCCTCTGTCCTTGAGATTTCCTGAGGAAGAATACTTCAGTGTGTTGCCATTTCATTCTCCGGGGGATTGACGATTAGTTTATCAGTTTGATGTGCTCTGTACATTACAATACCTCAGAAACCAAAGTTGTCCTAGTATGAAATATGCTATTTCTGAGGATTTGGTTCATTTATCTTCTTTGAATTAACATGCCTCTTAATGGGTTTATTTGGATGCCTTAAATTTTATATCTAGGGAAGTTTAGTTGTATTATACCCTGTGAATTTCTTATGATTAAAAAAAAAGATTCTTAATTTTTCTCAGCTTTTTCCTTTCAAAAATTCTTTGCCAAAGTTTTTACTGCAAAGTGTTAGAATTTGATCTCATTGATGTATAATGATAGTTTTCTGACATTAAACAGCTCATTTAGAGTCTAAATTCAGTGGGTAACCCACTAAGTTAAAATAGATGCTGATAAATAAACAATTTTGGATGAAGAAAATAATAAAATACAATAAGAACAAAAGTTATACTGTAGTTTCCATTTTTTATTATGCATGACAAAAAAAATTTAGCTTCTAGTTAAGCTAGATTTTAAAGTTGCGGTAAAAATCTTACTCTTTGTTCCTAATTGAATTGGAATATGTATCCTTGTTGAGTTATCACATATGACACAGCTTTAGAACTGTTATGGTTATTTAACAGGAAAGATAATTAAGTCAGCATTAATGATATTGAGTGTTAGCAATGAATGAAATGTGATGAATTGAGGATAAAGAGAAAAGAGAAAAAAATTAAGAACCAGTTTAGAGAATTAAAATGCAATTGGAAGAGCTGTAAAACTGGAAAGAATAAATCTATGAACTAATTAGAGATAAGCCTCTCAGGAAATGGCTTGAATCTAGGGACCAATCAATAAGAGATATGTACCCAAGTATATACTGACTCTTAGAATAAATTCCTTAATAAAAACAAATCTGAGGATTCAAAAGTTACTAGAATTTTTACCTTCTGCTAAAATAATTCAGATTTATCTTCAGTTCAGTTCAGTTCAGTTCAGGCACTCAGTTGTGTTCGACTTTTTGCGACCCTAAGAATCACAGCATACCAGGCCTCCTTGTCTATCACCAACTCCTGAAGTTCACTCAAACTCACGTCCATTGAGTCAGTGATGCCATCCAGTCATCTCATCTTCTGTCGTCCCCTTCTTCTCCTGCCCCTAATCCCTCCCAGCATCAGGGTCTTTTCCAATGAGTCAACTCTTTGCATGAGGTGGCCAAAGTACTGGAGTTTCAGCTTCAGAATCATTCCTTCCAATGAACACTCAGGACTGATCTCCTTCAGAATGGACTGGTTGGATATCCTTGCAGTCCAAGGGACTGTCAAGAGTCTTCTCCAACACCACAGTTCAAAAGCATCAATTCTTTGGTGCTCAACTTTCTTCACAGTCCAACTCTCACATCCATACATGACCACTGGAAAAACCATAGCCTCGACTAGATGGACCTTTGTTGGCAAGGTAATATCTCTGCTTTTGAATATGCTATCTAGGTTGCTCATAACTTTTCTTCCAAGGAGTAAGCATCTTTTAATTTCATGGCTGCAAACACCATCTGCAGTGATTTTGGAGCCAAAAAAAATAGTCTGACACTGTTTCCACAGTTTCCCCATCTATTTCCCATGAAGTGATGGGACCAGATGCCACGACCTTCATTTTCTGAATGCTGAGCTTTAAGCCAACTTTTTCACTCTCCTCTTTCACTCTCATCAAGAGGCTTTTTAGTTCCCCTTCACTTTCTGCCATAAGCGTGGTGTCATCTGCATATCTGAGGTTGTTGATGTTTCTCCCAGCAATCTTGATTCCAGCTTGTGCTTTTTCCAGCCCAGCATTTCTCATGATGTACTCTGCATAGAAGTTAAACAAGCAGGGTGACAATATACAGCCTTGATGTACTCCTTTTCCTATTTGGAACTAGTCTGTTGTTCCATGTTCAGTTCTAACTGTTGCTTCCTGAGCATATAGTTTTCTCAAGAGGCAGGCCAGGTGGTCTGGTATTCCCATCTTTTTCAGAATTTTCCACGGTTTATTGTGATCCACACTGTCAAAGGCTTTGGCATAGCCAAAAAAGCAGACATAGATATTTTTCTGGAACTCTCTTGCTTTTTCCATGATCCAGCGGATGTTGGCAATATGATCTCTGGTTCCTCTGCCTTTTCTAAAAGCAGCTTAAACATCTGAAATTTCACGGTTCACTGTCATCCTGAGTTAAATTAATTGACTGATTTTGAAAACGTGATAATATGTTATGGGAGAGAATTTCTCTAAAAATAGAGTCAAAGATTGGTGGTCATATGGTAATGGGCAATTTGGGATAGTGTAAGGTAGAAGCAATTTTAACAAGAAGTTCTGCTCATTATTATTGATGAATTTGAAAAATGCTTTCCACACTGTCTTCTTCATTGACCTGTTATCAATTCTGAAAATTCCAGTATTTCTATGATTCAAAAAGTTATATAGTGTAGAAATACAAATATGTTCCTTATGGGAGTCAACAAATTTAAATTTCACCACCCATCCTGATATAAAAATACTGCCTCATTTTGTTATTAAAAACCTAAATCTATGCTTATTCTCCAACTTCAAAATTGATGTTCCTAGTATAGAGTGATAATGGAAATTAAGAGTGACGTCATTTAGCTAGCAGAGTATTAGTAGATTTTTATGGGCCACATGGCCCCTCCTCAACCATGGGATTTGTGCAGTATACCAGGTCTAAAATATCTAAGATATTCACAGAACTTGCATCTTTAATAGTATTAAGATAATTCCTAAACCTCTTTCCCACAATATTCCATAACAATAGAGCCTAAAGAACTCTAATCATCTCTACTTTTATCTTCAGATGTGCAACAGAAAAGCCTACTCAACATTAAAGTGTTCTTTTTAGAAAAAAAGACTTGAGCTTGAATATAATTTATATAATTACTTTTATTTCTAAATGATTATTAAGTAATTTATACTGCAACACACTGCAATACCAGTCATCACATATAATCCATAGAAATTGAATCCAAAAAATGAAATGAAAACTACAATATAAGAGGGACAAACATCAAAGTTTAGAAGTGATTATAGTTTGTTTTTTTTTCTCTTTAAAAAATGCTTACCAAATAAAAAACTATTATAAATTTATTTAAAGTGATAATGGCTATCACCCCCAAAGAAAACCTTATGTATGCTTGCAGGTTTTTGTGGATTATCACTTGTAATAATACTTGGGCTCATATAAATCCTAATTTTTACCATCTTAAAATATGGAAATGAATAAATTTGTAAGGACTCATAGACATCTCTGCTAAGTTTGCAGTATGTTGGGAGCCAGCACGGGAGATCCATCCATGGCAAGGTCATGCGGAGGAGACCTGACAGGCAAGGCTTCAGGACTCGAGGGACTCCCTGGACCTGCTCAAGCATCTACCCAAACCAAAATCTGTCTACTGTCTACTATATTATGCCTTTCACCAACTCTTCTGACATTAACAGGGGGCTACCCCCGACCACCTTTCTCTGGAGAATTCAACTTAGGGCTCTAGTTGATAAGTCTCCTGGGCACGAAAGGAGCATTTCAATTCAAACCCCGCTGTTAGCATTCTAGCTTGCTTGGCAGGTTTATCCAGACTCTTGAACTACGCATATGATTGTTCACAAACCATGACACGGGAAGCCTAAGCATTCTAAAAATATAGAGCCCTTCAAGGGGTGAAAATGTTTTATTAAAGTAATGCTGGTGAAGGGTTTCATTGTTGAGCCAAGTTTGCTGCCAAGTTCCCATATCCCTTATCCATTGTGTGCCTGGGAGTGCATTAGTTAATATAGTTGGAATGTAAGAAAAACAAGTAGTAGCCTTGGTATTAACCACATCAGACCTTTGAGCTAATAAGTACTTTGTTGTTGTTGTAACCCACTGCACCTTTGCTCCATGAGAATGTAACTTAAGAAACACCTGGAGTAACAGGCAAATTTGGCCTTGAAATGCAGAATGAAGCAGGGCAAAGACTAATAGAGTTTTGCGAAGAAAATGCACTGCTCATAGCAAACACCCTCTTCCAACAACACAAGAGAAGACTCTACACATGGACATCATCAGATGGTCAACACCGAAATCAGACTGATTATATTCTTTGCAGCCAAAGATGGAGAAGCTCTATACAGTCAACAAAAACAAGACCAGGGGCTGACTGTGGCTCAGATCATGAACTCCTTATTACCAAATTCAGACTCAAATTGAAGTAAGTAGGGAAAACCGCTAGACCATTCAGGTGTGACCTAAATCAAATCCCTTATGATTATACAGTGAAAGTGAGAAATAAATTTAAGGGCCTAGATCTGATAGATAGAGTGCCTGATGAACTGTGGAATGAGGTTCATGACATTGTACCGGAGACAGGGATCAAAACCATCCCCATTGAAAAGAAATGCAAAAAAGCAAAATGGCTGTCTGGGGAGGCCTTACA
>SJXO01006980.1:43062-112960 GCA_006408615.1 Connochaetes taurinus
TGCAGCCATGAAATTAAAAGACGCTTACTCCTTGGAAGAAAATTTATGACCAACCTAGATAGTATATTCAAAAGCAGAGACATTACTTTGCCAACAAAGGTCCGTCTAGTCAAGGCTATGGTTTTCCCTGTGGTCATGTATGGATATGAGTGTTGAACTGTGAAGAAGGCTAAACACCAAAGAATTGATGCTTTTGAAGTGTGGTGTTGGAGAAGACTCTTGAGAGTCCCTTGGACTGCAAGGAGATCCAACCAGTCAATTCTGAAGGAGATCAACCCTGGGATTTCTTTGGAAGGAATGATGCTAAAGCTGAAGCCCCAGTGCTTTGGCCACCCCATGTGAAGTGCTGACTCATTGGAAATACTCTGATGCTGGGAGGGATTAGGGGCAGGACGAGAAGGGGACGACAGAAGATGAGATGGCTGGATGGCATCACGGACTCGATGGATGTGAGTCTGAGTGAAGTCCGGGAGATTGTGATGGACAGGGAGGCCTGGCGTGCTGCGATTCATGGGGTCACAAAGAGTCGGACACATTTGAGCAACTGAACTGAACTGAACTGAACTGAGGCTGACACAGATTAGAGGTTTAAAGAAAAAACACTTCAAGGGAAAACAAGTTTTCTGGTTGATCAACCTTTATCAAAAAAGGGTCATAAAATGTCAACAGGCCTCCAAGGCCAGAAGATAATGTACAGAACATAAAACCCTTGTTTATGAGAAAGGTATGCAGAAAAAATCCTGGTTTTGATAAGGGCAAACCTGCTGGAATGTTTGAGCTGACACTTCATGACTTTGCATCTTTCATTTTCCTCTATGTACAAGTCAGGGTATAAAAGCTCTTTTTGAAAATAAAGTTACGGGCCTCGCTCACCGAAGCTTGGTCTCCCCGTGTCATTCTTTCGTTCACCGACACCGTTCATCCTGAGGGTATCCCTGGACTGGGCTGAGGCTGGACCCCAGCAGCAATATTCATAAACTATGAAGAATTTGTTGTTGTTCAGTTGCCATGTCTGATTTTTGTGACCTCATGGACTGCAGCACACCAGGCTTTTCTTTCCTTCACTCTCTCCAGTGTTTGCTCAAATTTATGTTCATTGAGTAGATGATAACATTCAACCGTTTCATCCTCTATTGCACCCTTCTTCTCTCGCCTTCAATCTTTCCCCAAATTAGGGTCTTATCCAATGAGCTGGCTCTGTGCATCAGGTGACCAAAATATTGGAGCTTCAGGTTCAGCATCAATCTATCCAATGAATGTTCAGGGTTGATTTCCTTTTGGATTCACTGGTTTGTTTCCTTGCAGTCCAAGGGAGTCTCAAGAGTCTTCTCCAGGATGACAATTCAAGAGCATCAGTTCTTTGGCACTCAGTCTTTACAGTCCAACTCCAATATCCATACATGACAACTGGAAAAACCATGACTGACTATACAGACTTTTGTCTGCAAAGTGACGTCACTGCTTTTTAATACACTGTCAATGTTTGTCATGACTTTTCTTCCAAAGAGCAAGCATCTTTGAATTTCATGGCTTCCATAACAGTTTACAGTGATTTTGGAGTCCAAGAAAATCTGTCACTGTTTCCATTTGTTCCCCATCTATTTGCCATGAAATGATAGGACTGAATGCCATGACCTTAGTTTTTTGAATGTTGAGATTTAAGCCAGCTTTTTTACTCTCCTCTTTCACCTTATCTAGAGACTCTTTAGTTCCTCTTTGCTTTCTGCCAAACTATGAAGAATATTTATGATTTATATTTTCTATATAATTTTTCTAATATTTTTATCTTATAGAATGAAGTCATTTTTTAAGGATTCTTTGTATTGGACAACTGCTTTGTAGATTCCAGAATGCTATTTTTGATGCCTGAAGTTAATGCCCCAAACTCACAATTTAAAGACACATACTTGCTTTTATAGATTTGTCTTTGAAAAACTGAAATTTGTTGTGCATATTTCCACTCAATTAAAAATAACAAAGGATCGGGTGAAGCAGGTTGAGGTAATAAAATATTCTTATGAATAAAGATAAAAAGGTTTTTTTAAGCTACATATTTTTCAATTTTGAAAAGACTCAAAATCTGAGGATTCTTTGAAATTTGATACCATATTTTTGACATTTATATTTATAAATTTGCTCCTTTCAAGTGAATGTGAATTTAAATAACAGCAATGTCATATACAAGTAGACAGTTAGATTTTAGACAGAAGTGTTTGGAAAATGTTATTTTCAGGAGACCTATAAATAAGAAACCTTTTTCAGTTATATCTATAAGTTGTAAGTTTTGACTAACTTTTTTGATGCGTGATGGTTGATATTTTCATGACATTAAAGTGAAATTTATCATATTCATTTATAAAAGTCAATATATTTTAATGTAGATTGTCTCATTTCTGTGTTACTGATCTCTATTTACTGGATCATTCCCAGCTACTTTGACGCATGTTCTTATACTTGATATTTTGAAAGCTCCAGCTTCTTTTTCTTTTTTCCTTCACAGCAAAACTTTTCAAATGTGTTGTGTTTATTGCCTATTACCACTTTCTAACCACTGGTTTATTCTTCAAATTGGGTGTCAGTGTCGTTTTCCCAGTTGTGTCCATATTGCCAAATATATGTGACACTCCTCTGACTCCTTACTGAAATTCTTTAACAGAATATGACAGAACTGATCACACTTTACCTCTTTAAAGACTGTCTTATAAGTGGTTTCTATAACACCAGGTAGTACTGGTGTTCCTTCTCTGTTGCTGATAAAAATTAGTCTTCTATGCTATCTTAATTGGCTTCGCAGATGGTACAGTGGTAAAGAATCTGCCTGATATTGCAGGAGACACAAGAGATGTAAGTTTGATCCGAGTCAGAAGATCCCCTGAAGTGGGTGACGGCAACCCATCAAGTATTCTTGCCCGAATATTTCCATGGATGGAGAATTCTGGTGGGCTCCAGCCCATGGGGTTGCACCGAGTTGGATATTGCTCAATAGCACTCACACGCTACCTTAGTTCTTGGAATTCATCAAGTTTTTTCCTTGGCTCTCTTATCTATTCCTTTGAATTGTTTTATTATTCTGGTGTTCCTTTGTTCCCTTTGAGACATAGGCATTCACACAAACATATCTGTCTCTGTCTTTATCAACTGACTGATCAACTACTTTATTTCTAGTTCTCAGAAATAAATTCCTCCCCATTGTTAATCTATTCCTTTATGTAGTTACAATATCTTCTATATGTGCAGTGGGGGCCATTTTCCATGATAGTCTTCTGGTTCTTAGCTTGGATAGATAACCTTTTAAAACAGTGTTCATTTGCATTAGAAATTCACAGCAGGAATTCATTGATCCAGGACAAGTTTTTATATTTTTATATGGAATGTGTAGTCCATAGATTTATATCATACTTTTCTACACTAGTAGGCAGAATGTATCATATGTCTACTTTGCAGGAGACAAAGACAAGCAACCATTCATGATATCTGGCTTATTGTAGATCACTCAGTTCCAGCTCTCATGTAAGGCT
The DNA here is from genome assembly GCA_006408615.1 of Connochaetes taurinus. Taxonomy (NCBI): domain Eukaryota; kingdom Metazoa; phylum Chordata; class Mammalia; order Artiodactyla; family Bovidae; genus Connochaetes; species Connochaetes taurinus. Next base: position 46,581 of record SJXO01006980.1, read on the forward strand.
GTAAAAAGGGATCAGTTTTATTTTCAGCTCTACTGCTAAATGTGTCATGTAATTTTAGGTCAGCCTCCTCAGCTATCTGATCTAAGACTTGTCAGTTGTCTCTAATAAATATATTAGAAAGATCAATATACATCTTACAGCTACTCTTTTTTTAAATGAAAAAATGCCTGACACATGTAAATCATTAGTACTACTGTGATGAAAAAGCACAGGACAGGAAACCAGAAAATCTATTATTTAATCTATCATCTTTTAATTAGGTCTATGACCCTGTGTATGTAAAATTAGTAATTATTTAAAAGGCCATGATAATCTCCAATTTCTATTTTTACATCATTTACTTTCTTTTGAACCATTAAACTAAAATAGTTGCTTATACATAGTAGTCAGTATGCCTGCCTTTTGTCTTTGTGCAATGACTTTCAGTTCTAAGACTGAAAAGAACTTTCCTTGGTATAATTATATCTATCTGCACAATGAGTGAAATAAGGTATTTCTATGAATATTGTTATCATTGTTTCATTACTGTTCTTGAAGACAAATTACACCTGTTTGTTGATAATGTTTTTGTGCAATGAATTAGCACTTTTACAAACAGAATGATCAATGTTATTGATTAAGCAACACATTCACAAATAGTCATCCACGTTGAGGTACATTCAGTACAGTGTATTTCCAAATCATGTTCAATAGCATTTAAAATGCAAGGAAAATGAAAATAAATTGGAACTTCAAAGCAAGAAATGTAAACTCACAAAGTGTATTGTGAAGCTTTGTTGTTTCACAAATGATTCTTGCTAGGAACTGGATTTTATGTTTTGTTTTTTTCTTTAATTTTGTTCAAGAAGCTTTGAATTTCCATAATAGTTTAGAATGAGCAGTTGGAATTGCATAATGTTCTTTATTAAATTATCACAAACACTAATACAATACTGCTTTCTGTGGGGAATATTTTTTTTTTTTACTCTCTACTTAATATTCAGGTCTAAATATTTGTCATTCACCTGACTGGAAACCAATTCAGTGTAACACTAGAAGGATGAAAAGAGATTTAAACATTGCCAAGAACCTCAAACGACTTACCTAAAATGTTACTGGATTGGAACATAAACATCTTGTGATCATCTCAAAATTTCTAATTGAAAATGATGGTTTATGTAAATATGAATTATATATACCTAATTTTTTTATTATTTATTTTATTTTATTTTTACTTTCCAATACTGTATTGGTTTTGCCATACATTGACATGAATCCACCACAGGTGTACATGAGTTCCCAATCCTGAACCCCCCTCCCACCACCCTCCCCATATTTTCTCTCTGGGTCATCCCAGTGCACCAGCCCCAAGCATCTTGTATCCTGTATCGAACCTAGACTGGTGATTCGTTTCTTACATGATAGCATACATGTTTCAGTGGCATTCTCCCAAATCATCCCACCCTCTCCCTCTCCCACAGAATCCAAAAGACTGTTCTATACATCTGTGTCTCTTTTGCTGTCTCGCATACAGGATTATCATTGCCATCTTTCTAAATTCCATATATACGTGTTAGTATACTGTATTGGTGTTTTTCTTTCTGGCTTTCTTCACTCTGTATAATCAGCTCCAGTTTCATCCACCTCATTAGAACTGATTCAAATGTATTCTTTTTAATGGCTGAGTAATACTCCATTGTGTATATGTACCACAGCTTTCTTATCTATTTGTCTGCTGATGGACATCTAGGTTGCTTCCATGTCCTGGCTATTATAAACAGTGCTGCAATGAACATTGGGGTAAAAACTCTCCAGAAAGCAGGAATAGAAGGAATATATATACCTAATTTTTAAGATGTCTTTTCACAAGCAATCCTGATTTTTAAAATTGAAAGAAAGGAAGAAGAAAGAAGCTTATAAAACAGACTAAATGGAAAAGTCAGAAAAGGAACTAATGAACTAAATTCATGAGCTTATGACTAATTAAAATAAACAAAAGACTTCTATAAACCTGAGGGCACAAATTGAAAACAATAGAATAGTCAATGATATTTTATGCAAATACTGAAGGCACTCTGCTTCAGCCAGGTACTATCAAAAATATGTATTTAAAACAAATATACCTACACATGCTTCACACACAATGTTCTTAAATATTGTTTTTGTGTCCTCACTTTCATGTTGTGAAAATAAACAAATGAGAAAGAAAAAAGAAAAAGTCTTGATAGATTATATAGTATCACGGTTAAGAACATGGGAATTTGAGTAAGGAAGTTCAATACTTGCCTCTGTCATTCATTAGTTGTAGGATATTAGACAAATCACTTAATCTCCCTGTATCATCTCAGTCTAATTATTAAATAAGAGCCATAATAGTAATTGCTTGAAAAGGTGACCAAGGGTTTCATTACATCCTACTGAGAAGCTTTCTTCCTGGAATGTAGGGTTTTCAAGGCTATCATCAGGACAGTCGTGTGAAAACTGGGAAAGGTTGCCACTACAACTGAGAAATAATTTAAAGCACCTTATGGTCTTTATATATTTTTTGGCTAAATGAGTAGTTATTATTACTTCAAATAACAGTGAAAACATTTGAGTTCTTATATTTTCATTCATTCAGCAATCTAGTCATTGATTATTTATTGAAATATATCCTACATCCAAATGTAACAACTTATAGATTGTCAGACTTGGATGCCTTCAATTGTATTTTCTTAGTTATTTCCTGCCCAAATTTCTTTGAGAACTTCTACTTGTTTTTCTGGTTTACTATAATATGTCTCCCTGGGAAAATATAATGTTGATTGCTGTTGTTCAGTTGCCTAGTCACATCCGACTCTTTGCAACTCCATGGACTGCAACTTGCCAGGCTTCCCTGTCCAGCACTATTTCCTGAAGTTTGGCAAACTCATGCATATTGAGTCAATGATGCCATCCAACAATTTTGTCCTCTGTAGCCCCCTTCTCCTCCTGCCTTCAATCTTTCTGGTATCAAGGTCTTTTCCAATGAGTCAGTCCTTTGCATCAGGTAGCCAAAGTATTGGAACTGTAGCTTCGACATCAGTCTTCCAATAAATTTTATGGTTGATTACCTTTAGGAATAACTGGTTCAATCTCCAGTTCAGTTCAGTGGCTCAGTCTTGTATGACTCTTTGTGACCCCATGGACTGCAGCACACCAGGCTTCCCTGTCCATCACCAACTCCCAGACAGAGCTTATTCAAACTCATGTCCATAGAGTCAGTGATGCCATAGAACTATCTCATCCTATGCCGTCCCCTTCCCCTCCTGCCTTCAATGTTTCCCAGTATCAGGGTCTTTTCCAATGAGTCAGTTCTTCCCATTAGGTGGCCAAAGTATTAGAGTTTCAGCTTCAGCATCAGTCCTTCCAGTGAATATTCATGATTGATTTACTTTAGGATGGAATGGTTGAATCTCCTTGCAATCCAAGAGACTCTCAAGAGTCTTCTCCTACACCACAATTCAAAAGCATCCTTTCTTCAGTGCTAATTTTCTTTATAGTCTAACACTCACATCCATACCTGACTAATGGAAAAAAAAACATAGCTTTTTCTGGATGGACCTTGTTTGGCAAAGTAATTTCTGTGCTTTTTAATATGCTGTCTAGGTTGATCATAGCTTTTCTTCAAAAGATCAGGCATCTTTTAGTTTCGTGACTGCAGTCACCATCTGCAGTTATTCTGGGACCTAAAATAATAGTCTCTCACTGTTTCCAGTGCTTGCCATGAAGTGATGGGACAAGAGGCCATGATCCTAGTTTTCTGAATGTTGAGTTTTAAGTCAACTTTTTTGCCCTCCTCTTTCACTTTCATCAAGAGGCTCTTTAGTTCTTCTTCACTTTCTGCCATAAGGGTGGTGTCATCTGCATATCCGAGGTTATTGATATTTCTTCTGGCAATCTTGATTCCAGCTTGTGCATCATCCAGCCTGGCATTTCTTATGATGTACTCTGCATATAACTTAAATAAGCAGGGAGACAATATACAGCCTTGACATATTCCTTTCCCTATTGGAACCAGTCTGTTTTTCTAGGTCCAGTTCTAGCTGTTCCTTCTTAACCTGCTATAGATTTTTCAGGAGGCAAGTAAGATGGTCTAGTATTCCCATCTCTTGAAGAATTTTCCAGTTTGTTGTGATTCACACAATCAAAGGTTTTGATATAGTCAATAAAAGAGAAGTAGATATTTTTATGGAACTCTTTTGCTTTTTTGATGATCCAACAGATGGTGGCAGTTTGATCTCTGGTTCCTCTGTCTTTTCTAAAACCAGATTGAACATCTAGAAGTTCACTGTTTATGTACTGTTGAAGCCTGGCTTGGAGAATTTTCAGCATTACTTTCCTCGCTTGTGAGATGAGTGCAATTGTGAGGTAGTTTGAGCATTCTTTGGCATTGCCTTTCTCTGGGATTGGAATGAAAACTGACCTTTCCATTCCTGTGACCACTGCTGAGTATTCCAAATTTGCTGGCTTATTGAGTGCAGTATTTGCACAGCATCATCTTTTAGGGTGTGAAATTGCTCAACTGGAATTCCATCACGTCCACTAGCTTTGTTCATAGTGATGCTTCCTAATGACCACTTCACTTCACATTTCAGGGTGTCTGGCTCTAGGTGAGTGATCACACCATCATGGTTATCTGCATCGTGAAAATAATTTTGTATAGTTTTTCTGTGTATTCTTGCCACCTCTTCTTAATATCTCCTGCTTGTTAGGTCCATACAATTTCTCTCCTTTATTGTGCCTATCTTTGCATGAAATATCCCTTGGTATCTCTAATTTTCTTGAAGAGATCTCTAGTCTTTCCCATTCTATCATTTTCCTTCATTTCTTTGCACTGATCACTGAGGAAGCCTTTCTTATCTGTCCTTGCTATTCTTTGTAACTCTGTATTCATTGGATATATCTTTCTTTTCTCCGTTGCTTTTTGCTTTTCTTCTTTTCATAGCTATTTGTAAGACCTCCGCCGATAGCCATTTTGCTTTTTTGCATTTCTTTTTCTTGGAGATGGTCTTGATTACTGCCTGTTGTACAGTGTCATGAACCTCTGTCCATAGTTCTTCAGGCACTCTATCAGATTTAATCCCTTAATCTATTTGTCACTTCCACTATGTAATCATAAGGGATTTGATTGATGTCATACCTCAGTGGTCTAGTGGTTTTCCCTACCTTCTTCAATTTAAGTCTGAATTTGGTGTTAAGGAGTCTATGGTCTGAGCCACAGTCAGGTCCTAGTCTTGTTTTTGCTGAATGTATAGAGATTTTCCATCTTTGACTGCAAAGAATATAACAAATCTGATTTTGGTATTGAACAACTGGTGATGTCCACACATAGAGTCTTCTTGTGTGTTTGGAAGACTGTGTTTGCTATGACCAGGGACATATGACCAGTCCAACAGACTCTCAAGAATCTCCTCCAACACCACAGTTCAACACCATCTATTCTTTGGTACTCAGCCTTCTTTATCTACCAACTCTCACATCCATACATTTGTTTGCCAAGTAATTTCTCTACTTTTTAATATGCTGTCTAGGTTTGTCATTACTTTTCTTTAAGGAGCAAGCATCTTTTAATTTTATGGCTGTAGTGACCATCTGCAGTGATTTTGGAGCCCCCCAAAATAAAGTCTCTTACTCTTTCCATTGTTTCCCCATCTATTTGACATGAAATGATAGACTGGATGCCATGACCTTAGCTTTTTGAAGGTTGGGTTTCATGTCAGTTTTTTCACTCTCCTCTTTCACTTTCATCAAGAGGCTCTTTAGTTCCTCTTTGCTTTCTGTCATAAAGTTGGTGTCATCTGCATATCTGAGGTTATTGATATCTTTCCTTGCAATCTTCATTGCAGCTTATACTTCATCCAGCCTGGCATTTCACATGATGTACTCTGCATATAAGTTAAATAAGCAGGGTAACAATATACAGCCTTGATGTACTCCTTTCCAAAAATTGAACCAGCAGTCCCTTGTTCCATGACTGGCTCTAACTGTTGCTTCTTGACCTGCATAACAGTTTTACAGGAGGCAGTTAAGGTGGTCTGGTATTTCATCGCTTGAAGAATTTTCCACAGTGTGTTGTGATCCTCACAGTCAAAGACTTTTAGTGTAGCTAATGAAGCAGAAGTCGATGTTCTTTTGGAATTCTGTTCCTTTGTCTGTGACCCAATGGATGTTGCCATTTTAACTCTGGTTCCTCTGCCTTTTCTAAATCTACCTTGTACATCTGGGAATTCTGGGTTCCCTTAATGTTGAAACCTAGCTTGGGTCAAATTCCCTGGGGATTCTCAATCCCTTTGCTGGATCCCCAAGTTGGGAAATCATAATGTTTCTACTCATTGTCCAAAGATGAATAATGATTAATTGAAGAAAACCTATATTAAAATGTATACATATACAGTAAATTCTTTATGCTGTTATGCATATATCAGAGCAGTGAGCTAAATGAAGAAAGGGAATTCCCAATTATGTCTGCATATATTGTTATGAAGAGAAGCAAATGTTCAGGGAGAAAAAAAATCTACATATGTAAATTAAAACTTAAAATTCTTGAATGATATGTAGCCTTTGACCAGTTGAATTGGATGGAAAAAATCCTTAGGAAGAGAAAACATCTTGAACAAGTTGTGATTTTTCCATGATTTCAGCTTCTTAGTTATCTCCATTCATAATCTCTTGAACCAAGAATCAAACAAGTGCTATTTTAGAAACAGCTTCTGACCTGAGTACGTGTTTGTAGGGAAGGACTCAATGTCCATATATTTAGATTTAGTTTTCTAGTTATCCAGAATTCATGAAATCAAAGAAGAGGATTTGGTTCCTATTCTCCAAAACTAGCTTTTGTCATCCAAGAATTGAAAGCAAAGAGGAACGAAGCAGATTCAAGCACAGAACTGACAAAGGGATGCAATATGTAATTAACTTCACTAAAACGTAGGGGCCAGTTCCCACAGGTGCCAGTTTTCACACTGGCCAAGATTGCTGAGTGACTGAATATTAATGATTTGATATTTTTGGTTAGCTGAAAGCAGTAATAAAACATCAAAGAGTATTGAGACTATGCCAAAGTACATTGTAAAACATAGGTAAACGATAGGAAGTTAGAAGTAAGAGTATACTACTTTCTCTGTATTATTTTCAGAACTGTGTAAGTAGCTAGCTCCATATTTAATTTGTTGCTTGCATGTTCAAATAATATAACCCCTCATAGTCTTAATTTATGATCTAAGTTGGGAAAATCAATGATGCTTCACATTATTGTGAGGATCAGATAAAAACATATGTGAAGTCATTTTCTTGGACTAGATTAGTAGTTTTCCTTTTTGTTTTTATGCTTGTAAGATTTGCTGGAAGTGCCTAAAAGGAATGAAAGTGATAGAATTCACATTTCTTCCACTCCCTGTAATTTTCCATCAGGAAAGTTGATTCTTACTTTATTTTTAAAATATTTTTGGCAAGTAGCAATTTTTTTAAAAGAAAATTTCAAAATATGTTATCTATATCTCTGTAATAAATACTAAAACATTACTGAATTAATTATTGGATTTGCATGGCTATAACTTCTCTTCTCCAAAGAAACAATAAATCTAAAATAATGCAAATGGAAGTTAGACAAGTTTACTAAGACACACCATATGCTCTGAAAAATATATCTAGTTTGCACTGCTGGAAATCACTTAGAATTGGATTTCAGGGGAGTTTTACCATATTGTATGGAACCTCTTTCCTGATTCAGAAAACCATAAACAACTGTGAACTTTACTATGGATTGTTTCCTTAAACACACTCTCTCTCTCTCTCTCTCTCTTTCTCTAAAGAAATATAGCTGTAAAACAAAATGACTCAACATTTCTTCTGGCCAATTTTTACAAAATTGAAGTCATGTAAACAGTAGGTTTACATTATCAATTATTGAGAAGCTCATCATTGAATTGAAAGCATATGTTTTTCACAATATCTATCTACTTTTTAGACTTCTTACAAAAACATTGCTTTTCCAATCTTTGCTAAGCTCCCATGCTTGGTCCACCCACATCCAGTGGGTCAAAATGATGCTTCTAATTAAATCTGCCTTGATGCCTTGTAGGCCGTTGCATATCAGTAGTTAGACTGCTCAAGGTTCACTGTCTAACAAGAATAGAGATACATCCTAGTGTATCTGAATTTTGAAAAATTGTTTCCCCATGAAAATCTAATGTAATTAGATTTGAATGGATTATATCTTCATTGTGGGAGAGGAAAAGAGTTTTTCACAATATCTATCTACTTTTTAGACTTCTTACAAAAACATTGCTTTTCCAATCTTTGCTAAGCCCCCATGCTTGGTCCACCCACATCCAGTGGGTCAAAACGATGCTTCTAATTAAATCTGCCTTGATGTCTTGTAGGCCGTTGCATATCAGTAGTTAGACTGCTCAAGGTTCACTGTCTAACAAGAATAGAGATACATCCTAGTGTATTTGAATTTTGAAAAATTGTTTCCCCATGAAAATCTAATGTAATTAGATTTGAATGGATTATATCTTCATTGTGGGAGAGGAAAAGTTAAAATGTGAATAAAAGCTATGTTCTCAGAACAAGTTACATTGTCCCATTAAAAACTTATGTATATTTGAAACCTCAGGCTCATCTCATTCGAATTAAATTTTATTACTGTACTTCAGTACAGTATTGAAACACATTTCTCTTTAACTTATTTGTGTTTTCCAACTGCAATACATTGTAGCTTACTTGTATATATTTCAGAGAGCCTATGTTTTAGGTATTTTTGGTGTTTTGTTTAATTTTTATTCAACTGCATTAATAGCTGCTTCTTTGAAATATTTTGTTAATGAATGCAGGAGCAAAATCCCATAACATTAAAATTGGTATGTATTATATAATCTCAGGGATTTGAAAGTTGTCCTTTTCCCCTAAAATTGTGGAAATTTAAATGCTGCTTGAGTCAGAATTAATTTAAAAGGAGAAATCTGATTTATGTAAGAGGAAACTGTATTTTTAATTTTTCATAATTTAAAGGAAAACAAAACTAAACCTTAACTCATATAACCTCTCTATTCACTTGTCTAATTCTTGGTTGTTGTCTTTTTTTCATGACAATTAGTGAGTTTTTTCATTAGAACCTTCTCAGCAAATAGTATATTCTTTCACAAATAATAAGAACTCAGTGAATGTTTTCTAATATTTGAAAGGAGGAAAAGAGGAAAATGGGAAGTTTGGAAGACCACTTGAGATTTTAAAGGTATATGAAATATGCCAATGAAGGATCAAAATATTATTTTGTAACTACACAGATAAGGGATTAACTGAATTAGAGGTTTCATGTTTTTTTTTTAATTTTCATGTCCATTTTATCATTCTAATACAGTGCTTTGTGCATAATGCACATTACATTATTTTTTAACTGATTAGTGTTTGATCCAACTTAGACAGTATTTCAAGGCTGAGATTTTCAGATATTAATAACATTAAATTTTCTCTTTAAAATGCATTGTTAATAACCTTGTTGTGGCAATTATTTTGCATTAAATATGTATATCAATCATCTTATTGTACATTTGAAGCTAACCCAGTGTTATATATCTTGATAAACTGAAAAAATTTTAAATGCATTGGTAAGCTTTTTTTTTTTTTTGGTATTTAACATGTATTATGAAATTTATATTAAAATAAAGCCAGCTTTATTTCTAAAACTTTTTCAAATAGTAAGGTTTCAATACCCAAGTGTTTAACACTTAACGGTGCTTTTGGTTGCAAAGAGTGTAAGAACTAATAAGTAGCTTTAAACAGAAAAAAAGAATTATATTCATCCACTCAATTATAAAAGTAGAGAATTTGGGTAGGTTTCAGAGACTGCTTGATTAAGGATCTGACTAAATCTCTGGAATTTTCTTGGTTATCCTTTTCCATGGAGCTCAATTTGACTTCAAGCTACCTTTCTTCATATAGAAAAATGGTAGTGTTAGTTTCAGGAGTCACATTTGCACACCTAATGTTCAATCAAAGAATCAAACAAGACTGTATACACTCCCAACTTTTCAGCAAAAGTCCAAAATATACTTTAAATGAACTGAGATCACATGATCATTGTGACAGGTGAGCAGCATAAACTGATTAGCTTAGCATTGTTTATTCATTCGTCTAGAACTGGATGTGGGACATACCTCTCCCAACACCCATGATACTAAAGAGAAATATGGGTCCCTACGAAAAGTCAGATGGGAACAAAGACTGAAAACACCAAGTGTTCTCATAACATTTGTGCTCAAAACTTGCTCAAGACATGCTCAAAACATCTTTACTTTCGTGTTTTGAATATCTCCACACTGTAAATCCTTCCATATTTTCAGTGCTTCCATATATTGAATCTCTCTATAATCTTAAAAGCTTCAACATCACACATAAATGTGTGATTAGTATATCATTGAAAACAATATTTTTAAATTAATAAAATATGAATCATTATAGAAGCAATATGAAATAACTATGTAATCAAGCCCAAGTTATTCTTAAATAGATTTAGAAAACTGAAAAGATCTCTTTGCAGAAAACAAAGCAAAAATACTATCATGACTAATTTTCAAAGAGGTTCTACATTTCTGGGAGGGGATGGTAAAATTTTTTGCGGATTTTCAATTAGCTGCTAACCCCTTTTACACAAATACATATGTGTATATTGACTGAAACATTCATATGTATATTATATAGCATATATACATAATACAAGATGGTAAAACGTCTGGCTGAAGTGCGGAAGACCCAGGTTCAATCCCTGGGTTGGGAAAATCCCCTGGAGAAGGAAATGGCAACCACTCCAGTACTCTTGCCTGGAAAATTCCATGGACTGAGGAGCCTGATGGGCTACAGTCCATGGGATCACAAAGAGTCGGACACAACTGAGCAACTTCACTTTCACATAAATAATACATATGTATGTAAACACATGCACATATATATTTCCCCTTGACATATAAATACTTCTAGAGAAATCATAGCTTGTTGCTTTTTAGCTCTAGTAATGGCAAGTCTCACTACTATAAGCTGACATCAGTATGTATGAGAACAATCTATTATAAAAGCACAGCACTCACTCCAATATTCTTGCCTGGAGAATCCCATGGACAGAGGAGTCTAGGAGGCCATGGTCTGTAGGGTCACAGAGAGTCAGACATGACTGAAGCGACTAAGCATACATGCACACAGCAAAGCTTTTTAGTAAGATGCTATGAAGTAGTGGTTACAAGCAAAATTCTGGAGTTTGACTGCTCAAGATAAAAAATCCAGCTCTGTTACTTCTTATCCATGTTACTTTGTCTAAGTTTTCTTGAGCTTTAGTTTCCTTACCCATGGAATGAACATAATCATGGTACTTTTCTCACATGATATCTTCACAGCAATTAAGACAAGTTATCAATTAAGATAACTCATGAGCACCTAAAAATTATCTCCTGTGAATAATTGCTCAATAAATTTAGCCAATTTTATCTTTATTGATTTATGGTTTGAATTGATCAGCCAACAATGATATTGAAACAGACTCTCACTTCTAAGTACAGATATATCTTGAATATTCAGAGTTTTAGCTAGTGAGAAAATTCAATGAAGAAAGAAAAGTACAAAATAGAATATAAATATATACCAACTCTCATATTTTCCCTCTAGAATTATACTTTTTAAAACATATTTCATATTTATTTCCCCAATAATGGGTGCCTAGTGAATTTTTGGCTATGTTTTGCTCTTGTGCAGTATTTATCTATCTCAGGTTCTGCCCGTTTACTTAATCTGGTTTAGCAGAAAGCAACACTATAATTTCTGAGAATCCCAGAGAGAAAATACCTCTCCATCCACAACTTTCCCTTGATGTCTTGCTTCAGCTAAGGATAGAGGAAGGCATGGTCCAAGTTTGAACTCTTAAAAAGAACAGATAGAGCATTGCCTGTGACCATAAGACAAAAAGTTCAGTTCAGTTCAGTCGCTCAGTCGTGTCTGACTCTTTGCGACCCCATGAATTGCAGCACGCCAGGCCTCCCTGTCCATCACCAACTCCCGGAGTTCACTCAGCCATATCCAGCTCTTTGTGACCCCATGGACTGTAGGCCACTAGGCTCCTCTGTCCATGGAATTCTCCAGGCAAGAATACTGGAATGGATAGCCATTCTCTTCTCCAGTGGATCTCCCAACCCCAGGGATTGTATCTGGGTCTCCTGCATGCTAACTCAATAGCATGAGATGTGAAATATAATATGGAAGGGTCTACCTGGTCATTTTTTTAAATAAAAAATAGCATCAATTCTCTTCCTTCATTAGCTGAATTGAAATCAAGTAAAATTAGATGTTCAGTTCAGTGGCTCAGTCGTGTCCGACTCTTTGTGACCCCATGAATCGCAGCATGCCAGGCCTCCCTGTCCATCACCAACTCCCGGAGTTCACTCAGACTCATGTCCATCGAGTCTGTGATGCTATCCAGCAATCTCATCCTCTGTTGTCCCCTTCTCCTCCTGCCCCCAGTCCCTCCCAGCATCAGAGTCTTTTCCAATAAGTCAATTCTTCGCATGAGGTGGCCAAAGTACCAGAGTTTCAGCTTTAACATCATTCCTTCCAAAGAAATCCCAGGGCTGATCTCCTTCAGAATGGACTGGTTGGATCTCCTTGCAGTTCAAGGGACTCTCAAGAGTCTTCTCCAACACCACAGTTCAAAAGCATCAATTCTTCAGCGCTCAGCCTTCTTCACAGTCCAACTCTCACATCCATACATGACTACTGAAAAAACCATAGCCTTGACTAGATGGACCTTTGTTGGCAAAGCAATGTCTCTGCTTTTGAATATGCTACCTAGGTTGGTTATAACTTTCCTTCCAAGGAGTAAGCGTCTTTTAATTTCATGGCTGCAGTCACCATCTGCAGTGATTTTGGAGCCCAAAAAAATAAAGTCTGGCCCTGTTTCCACTGTTTCTCCATTTCCCATGTAGTGATGGGACCAGATGCCATGATCTTTGTTTTCTGAATGTTGAGCTTTAAGCCAACTTTTTCACTCTCCATTTTCACTTTCATCAAGAGGCTTTGTAGTTTCTCTGCACTTTCTGCCATAGGGTATGCTAATTGACTTTTTGAGAATATAAATATCTCTTTTGAAATGGGTTGCCTGTTGATATTAAGGTTTCAGTTTCAAAATAAATGAACACATCACCACCAATTTAGAGGCTAATGAAGACAATTGTGGATGTTCACAAACATTGAATACACTACAAAATTTTGTCGCCATTACTGAAGATGCATTTATCTATACCTCATCCTTGGTACACTGTGATTCAGCAGTTTTATGACAGCAGTTTTGTATCATTAACCAAAAACCCATCATATGTAGCAATTTTATTTTAAAGTGTTTCTTTTTCTTTGAGATAAAAATATACCTCTTTTGTGTCCTAGTATTTTCCTGGGGCCCTAGAAACTAGTCCAGCCTCTTCCCCAGAGAGTTATTTAGAATTTGAAGTCAGTTATATACATCAGTAATTTCTTCTATAAATTTTATCTTCATTTCAAATATGAATTCCTCATATAATTTGTTATCTCCATAACCTGTTATTCCTGAGTGCTCCTCTTAACTTTTAAAAATGCATTTTCCTACTTAAGAGTTGTAATTTTGTAGTCAAATTGTTCTGTCAGTTATTAGCATTTGACTTTGAGCTGTTATTTAATCTCTTTGTGCCTGTTTCCTCACCTGTAAAATGGGGATAAAAATAATAATAATTTCCTCATAAAGTTGTGAATATTACATAGGTTAATTTTAGTGTGGAACTCATGCAAGTATTCAGAGAAGGCAATGGCACCCACTCCAGTACTCTTGCCTGGAAAATCCCATGGATGGAGCAGCCTGGTAGGCTGCAGTCCATGGGGTCGCTAAGCGTCAGATAGGACTGAGCAACTTTACTTTCACTTTTCACTTTCATGCACTGGAGAAGGAAATGGCAACCCACTCCAGTATTCTTGCCTGGAGAATCCCAGGGATGGTGGAGCCTGGTGGACTGCCATCTATGGGGTCGCACAGAGTTGGACATGACTGAAACAATTTAGCAGCAGCAGCATGCAAGTATTAGGCATTATTGTTATCGTAGAAAGCATTATTATTCCAAAATTATCTTCACTTTCATTCTAAATATTCATTTAGCATGTAAGAGTTTCATCCATTTTAATACAGATTCAACATAATTGACTTTTACTAAAATGCCAACTTGAATTTGTGTTCTTATTTTAGACAGACACAGTTGCTAAATCTAGGATTCACTTAAGCACTTGCTTTATTGAGCTAAGTGTGAAACTTTGCTTTGGTCAATATTGTATTTAATTTTATTAGTTTCAACCGACTGCTACCATAGCAGCTTTGGTTGGATCTTGACTTCATCACTTAATGTAATTTGGGTTTTTACAAATATTTTACCGAAATATGTTCACATATGATTACTATGCTTTCTAAATTTTGACGCGTTGAGTAACCAAGGTTGAGAAGAACTAGGCTAAGGAGATAAATTTAGTGAATGTCATAAGAGACTTCTCTACAGATTAAAATCATATATTTTCAGGTACTTTTAGACATTGTCCTCCTGAAAATTATTTAAATGTCCTGCAGTGCTCAATATGTACATATACAGTTACTATGTTTGGGTAAAAATTTTTCAAATAAGTTTATGATAAACAGACCATTATGATTATCACATACTTAAGGACCATTGTATGCATTGGAGAAGGAAATGGCAACCCACTCCAGTGTTCTTGCCTGGAGAATTCCAGGGACAGGGGAGCCTGGTGGGCTGCCATCTATGGGGTCACACAGAGTTGGACACGACTGAAGCGACTTAGCAGCAGCAGCAGCAGCAAGGACCATTGTATTTTCATCATCTTCTGATCTCCTAACCCTATTTAAGAAATGAGTTCAACTGTAATAACTTATTCTTACTGAATCAGTGCAAATTCTCTTCTGGACAGTCTTTTAAGATCCCTTAAACACATATTGGGATTAATTTTAAGATTAGCTTTGGTATGTGGGCTTCTTTTTTTTTCTGAAAGTCATAATAATTGCCTATTCCAGTCTTATGGCACTTTTAATACCTCAGCTATCAATATCAGTCCTTTATTGAAATTCTGACCAGAGTTTTCTCAGACTCTAAAAATATGATGACTGAGCTAGAAGACTGCTCAGTTCAGAGGCACTGAAAGCTTCTGTACAGTTGAGGGGCTCTGTGGTGCAGCTTGAGATGAAAGGAATGGTTTTGGAGACACAGTTATCATGTTCATCTCATTTCAATTTAAAAACAATATCATTTCAGAAAACTTGGATTCTAAACCCTTTATCTCACTATGTAACTGATTTTAGCAATTTGGAAATTTCAGTGTGCTAAATTGCACGTTATACAGACTTCAAAGTGATTCATGACAGAGCCATATTTTTTGTCTATACATTTTCTCTTTGTCTACTCTGCACTTCGTTTTCCAAACCAAACTAAACTTTCAACTCAATCCTCTTACATATGTCATATACCATATCTTATATAATTTAGACTTTGAAATACTGTTTCTTGCTCTTCTTTTTTAAAGAAATTTTTCTTCTCTTCTCCCTCTCCCTCTCCATTTACCTTACTAACTTCTAGTTATTATGTTTAGCTCTTAAGTCACTTATTCTAGGAAACCTTCTCTTTTTCTTTTTAAAGAAAGAAATGGAACATTTCATTTTTTTGAATTGTTGATTTGAATAGTTAACAATTGTTAATAGTCAATTTAAATTGTTCTGTTAGATTGCCAATGTACAGAAAGGTATTTCAGATTCTTTTCTATTACGGGTTATTGTAAGATATTAAGTATAGTCCCCTGTGCTCTACAGTAGGTCCTTATTGTTTAGCTATTGTATATATTGTCTGGTAAACTCCTTACATACAAATAAGTTCCATTTCAAGAGCACTTTGGTAAGTCCAATGTGTTAATAAGTCCATCAAAGTTAACCTAGATACCCAACTAACACAATTAGCTATATTTCCTGTACTGTAATAGGTTTATAATATTTTAAACATAAATTATACCTAAAAGCAAAAAATAAATGAAAGTTTTAATCTTATTGTACAGTACCCTGTAAAGTACAGTAGAGTACCAGCTACATCACCACCAATTTTCTACTTGCTTCTGGATATCCTGGGCTTGAAATAAAGATAGTGTATACTGTACTCTATACAGTTCTACACAGAAAAGTACACAAAAGCACAAATACTTTAGAGGATGCGTGCAAGTGAAAGTGTATGCCAGACACATGAACTAGCTTATATGTTTGGATATGCAATGTAGGGGACTTGTAATGTGTATATGTTAACCCCAAATTCCTAATTTATCTCTCCCCCTTCTACCGTTATCAGTTTTGGTAACCATAAATTTGTTTTCTAAATCTGTGAGTCTACTCCTATTTTGTAAATAAGTTCATCTATATCATTTTTTTGATTCCACATTTAGTGATATCAAATGATATTTGTCTTTCTTTGTCTGAATTATTTCACTTAGCATGACAATCTCTAGGTCTGCCCATGTTGCTGCAAATTACATTATTTCATTCTCATGGCTTGTAATATTCCATTGTGTAATATACCACATCTTTATTCATACGTTGATGAGCATTTAGGGTGCATCTATGTCTTGGCTAGAAATCTTCTCTTACACCACAACTTTTAAGTGCTCCATTCACTTAATATCTATTAACTGTCACTGCTATGTTCTCCTGTAGCTCTCTGTGTGACTTATATGAAATACTTATTGCACATGATTTTAATAGCTAGTTCACATATTTGTAATTCCACTATATACCAATGACAGTAAGAAAAAGAATAATTATGAGTTATTAAGTACTTATTATGAATAAGATAAATGTTATTATAAATATATCTTTATTTTTGTATTGATATACAAATAGATATGCTTTCTTAACATCTCTATGCAGAGAAGGCAATGGCACCCCACTCCAGTACTCTTGCCTGGAAGATCCCATGGACGGAGGAGCCTGGTGGGCTGCAGTCTATGGGGTCGTTGGGAGTTGGACACGACTGAGCGACTTCACTTTCACTTTTCACTTTCATGTACTGGGGAAGGAAATGGCAACACACTCCAGTGTTCTTGCCTGGAGAATCCCAGGGACGGGGGAGCCTGGTGGGCTGCCGTCTATGGGGTCACACAGAGTCAGACACGACTGAAGTGACTTAGCAGCAACATCTCTATGAAGGATTTATATTAAAAAATGATGGAAACAGAATAGCTAAAACTTGTGCGAGATAACACTGCCATCAACTCAAAATTTTCTGCAGTAGATGTCTAATATTCATATAAATAGTATAAATTAATATCTTTAAAATCCCAAAACAAAAGCAGTTCCCAAAACATTATGAATTAACAATACCCCCTTTTGCAATTATTTTCTGAACAAGAAGCAAATAGACACAATGATAGATAGTTCCTGCTGCTGCTGCTAAGTCGCTTCAGTCGTGTCCGACACTGTGTGACCCCATAGACGGCAGCCCACCAGGCACTCCCGTCCCTGGGATTCTCCAGGCAAGAACACTGGAGTGGGTTGCCATTTCCTTCTTCTGTGTGTGAAAGTGAAAAGTGAAAGTGAAGTAGCTCAGTTGTGTCCGACACTTAGCAACCCCATGGACTGCAGCCTACCAGGCTGCTCCGTCCATGGGACTTTCCAAGCAAGAGTACTGGAGTGGGGTGCCATTGCCTTTTCTGACTGGAGATAGAATACATTCCTAATTTTCACACAAAAATTCATTGTTGTATGCCCAGAGGAAAATGACCACATGTCCTAGATGCTCAAAATATTTAATAATGGAATTAGTCATTTCTAGGGAATATCTTAAAAGAGCTTGTACCTGAGGACATGTGTGTTTTGCTTGCAGAATAAAGTTTGAATTGATGGCTCACTTAGCTGTTCACTGACACTGGACACCTTTATTTGTGTAATAGAGGTAATTTTATATATTTCAAATTAAAAATCTAAAGATTTTGCATACATAAAGTATCAATATCCATGGAGTACTCCTAGCTGAATATACCGTGGTGAATTGTGTACTACTTCTTTTGCTGGATGCCATTCATTGAGTTTTACCAAAGATTGTTACATCAGCATGTGAAATTTTAATTTGAAAAAAAAAAAATTCATTTTAATCTCTTAGCCTATGCCATTGTCCTTTTCTATTTCTCTCTGTGTGTGAATGTATGTGTGTATGAGAGAGAGGAAGAAAGAGAATTAGGAATTTCTCTAGTATATTATCACTGGGTCTATTTGCTTTATTTTCTGGTTTAAAACATAAATGCAAAAGTGGCATATTTAGGCCACCTGGGGACTAACTTGGTCAGCTGGGGGCTAATTTTCATTTAGATTCTGAAATATATTCAGTTCAGTTCAGTTCAGTCACTCAGTCATGTCCAACTCTTTGCGACCCCATGAATCGCAGCACGCCAGGCCTCCCTGTCCATCACCAACTCCCGGAGTTCACTCAAACTCATGTCCAACGAGTCAGTGATACCATGCAGCCATCTCATCCTCTGTCGTCCCCTTCTCCTCCTGCCCCCAATCCCTCCCAGCATCAGAGTCTTTTTCAATGAGCCAACTCTTCGCATGAGGTGGCCAAAGTACTGGAGCTTCAGCTTTAGCATCATTCCTTCCAAAGAAATCCCAGGGCTGATCTCCTTCAGAATGGACTGGTTGGATCTCCTTGCAGTCCAAGGCACTCTCAAGAGTCTTTTCCAACACTACAGTTCAAAAGCATCAATTCTTCAGTGCTCAGCTTTCTTCACAGTCCAAATCTTGCATCCATACATGACCACAGGAAAAACCATAGCCTTGACTAGATGGACCTTTGTTGGCAAAGTAATGTCTCTGCTTTTCAATATGCTATCTAGTTTGGTTATAACTTTCCTTCCAAGGAGTAAGCGTCTTTTAATTTCAGGGCTGCAGTTACTATCTGCAGTGATTTTGGAGCCCCCAAAATAAAGTCTGACACTGTTTAGTTTAGTCATTAGAGATATTTATTGTGCTTTTACAAATATATATGTGTTGAGTTGTTTGTGTATATCCATCAAGCCTGTGATAGTTTGCCTGTGCTTACCTGTTTGAGCTATTTGTTTCACTATAAAAATGTGCTTCTTCATTCTTCAAGGTCTAGCTTGGTAATCTAAAGCTAGTCACTCCCTTAGATAATTGTGCTTGTTATGATGTCCTTAAAGCTTACACTTCCTTCACATGAGGCAGGACACACATTTCATTTAAATTAGTCCTAATTCTGTCACTTCAGCAGCCCGCTTGTGTAAGCAGTGGTGAAGCTTGGCTAGTCACCCTTGTTTTCTATACTTACTTTGAGGAATTCTGAAACTACTGTCAGTGGACATGATAAGAGCATGCTGACATAGGAAGATCAAATGAGGATTTTCAAAAGCCCTCAAGAGCTAACTAGACAAAATACTGGCAAATTACCAGAGTGCTGCTGATATCACAAGCATAGATGCAAATTAAAACACCCTTGGTTAAAAGTGTGAATAGTTCATATAACAGAGAAAAATTTAATATTTAATTAACATGTAAGCAAAGCATTTAAGAGAGATTTTAAGGGGTAAAAACTGATTTCTCATATGTGAAAGCAAGACCCAAGTTAAACCTAACTTTAAAATATGTTTTTGATGTAAAAACAGTCTTGTCTTTTATAGCAACTCCTTTTCTAAAATGTATCTGTCTATGAAGAATTGTTCACCATCTATATGTAGCTTAACAGTCACTCTTCTTCATTTTTCTGCATTTGTTCTAATTCTTATTCATCTGCACACATATTTTAGCATAGCATAAGTTCATTTTCACATTCTGTATATTTTTGCTGAATTTAGTAATTACAATTTTTCCCCTGTGACTGCAAAGAACTCATAATTATACTTTTAATAGTGAAATACTATTCTATCATAAATTCTATCATTTTTTCCACAAGTAAAAAATGTGCTTTAATATAAATCAATAGTTTCATTTTCTTTTAAGTTTTAATCAAGAAATATAACTAGGAATAATCATTTATTTTGTATAATTGCTTTACAATATTGTATAGTTTCTTCTGTACAATGAAGTGAATCAGCTTTATAATTTATAACTCTTGATTCTGTTGTTTTTAATTTATACCAGTATCTTTTTCTTTTTGGACTATCTCCTAAGGCCAAATAAATAAAAATAAAAACAAAAATAAACAAATATAGCCTAATCTTAAAAGATTTTGCACAGTAGAGGAAATCATAACCTAAATGAAAAAGACAACCTACTGAATGGGAGAAAATATTTTCAAATTAAATGACCAATGAGAGGTTAATACCCAATATATATAAATAGTTCATACAACTCAATATCAATCAAGACAAACAACCTGATTAAAAAGTGAGCAAGGAACCTGAACAGATTTTTTTTTTTTTCCAAAGAAGACATTCATGTGGACAACAGGCACATGAAGAAGTGCTCAATATCATCAGGGAAATGCAAATCAAAATCACAATGAGATACCACCTCAGTCCTTTCAGATGGCTATTATAAGTCTACAAAGAAGAGTGTTGGCTAGGATATGGAGAAAAGGGAAACCTAGTAAACTGTTGGTGAGAATATAAATTGGTACAGCCACTATGGAAGTAGGATGGAGGTTTCTCAAAAAACTGAAAATAGAACTACCATATGATCCAGCAATTCTGCTCTTGGGATGCATGTTCTTAAAAGTGAAAACCATGGACTACTCTGGTGGTCCAGTGGTTAAAACTCTATGCTTTCACTGCAGAGGATGCAGGCTTGAATCCCTGCTCAGGGAACTAAGCTCTCACTTGCCACATAGTATGGCCAAAGAAAAGAAAAACAAGGTAAAAAATAAATATATATTAAAAATAAAACCCTTAGTTTGGAAATATACATATACCCTGATGTTCATAGCAGCATTATCTATAATAGCCAATATATGGCAGCAACCTAAGTGTTCATCAACAGATGAATGGATTAAAAAAGGGTTGAGATATATATGTGTACATACATATATATATATAAATATATGTACACACACATATAAACATATACGTGAACGTGAATGTGAAGTCGCTCAGTCGTGTTCGACTCTTTGAGACCCCACGGACTGTAGCCTACCAGGCTCCTCTGTCCATGGGATTTTCCAGGCAATAGTACTGGAGTAGATTGCCATTTACACATGATGTAATTTTATCCATCCACAAAAGAATATATATATAAACATATGCACACACACAATGCAATTTAACTAATCCATAAAAAAGAATAAAATTATGCAATTTGCATTATTGTGGACAGACCTAGAGAATATCATGGTTAGTGAAATAAATCAGAGAAAGATACATAGTGTATGATATCACTGACATGTGGAACCTAAAAAAATAAAATGAATGTATATAACAAAATGTAAATAGGCTCTCAGATACAGAACACATGATGTAATTTTATCCATCCACAAAAGAATATATATATAAACATATGCACACACACAATGCAATTTAACTAATCCATAAAAAAGAATAAAATTATGCAATTTGCATTATTGTGGACAGACCTAGAGAATATCATGGTTAGTGAAATAAATCAGAGAAAGATACATAGTGTATGATATCACTGACATGTGGAACCTAAAAAAATAAAATGAATGTATATAACAAAATGTAAATAGGCTCTCAGATACAGAAAACAAACTAAGATACAGAAACTAATATGTGTAAAATTGATAAGCGACAAGGATGTATTATACAGCACAAGGAATTATAGCCAATATTATGTGATAACTTTAGATGGACTATTTTGTGTTAAAATGTTAAATCACCATCTTGTCCACCTGAAACTAATATAATATTGTAAATCAACTATACTTCAATGAAAAAAAGATTTAAGCTTTGTGAAATCATGTCAGTTAGTTTATTTTACTGTAGATCCACAGGAATAGTTGTTTTTAATTAGGACTTTCTGCCAAGGAAACTTTTGAAGCTGAAATATGATTGAGTTAGGGAGAAGCATCAATGAGTGATGCTGGGAAAACTGGACAGCTACATGTAAAAGAATGAAATTAGAACACTTCCTAATGCCATCTACTAAAATAAACTCAAAATAGGTAAAGACCTAAATGTAAGGCCAGAAACTATAAAAGTCACATAGGCAGGAAAACATAGGCAGAACATTGTTGGACATAAACTGCAGCAAGATGTTTGACTCACCTCCTAGAGTATGGAAATGGAAACATTAAGTAAAGAAATAGGATCTAATTAAACTTAGAAGCTTTTGCACAGCAAAGTAAAACTATAAATAAACTGGAAAGGCATCCCTCAGAATAGGAGTAAATAATTGCAAATGAAGAACTGACAAAGGATTAATCTCCAAAATATACAAGCAGGTCAAATAGCTCAGTATCAGAAAAACAAACAACCCATTCAAAAAATGAATGGAAAACAGACATTTCTCCAGAAAAAACACACAGATGGCCAACAAACACATGAAAAGATTCTCAACATAGTTCATTATTGGAGAAATGCTATTGAAACCTACAATGAGGTGTCACTTCACACTGGTCAGAGTGGCCATCATCAAAATATCTACAAACAATAAATGCTGCAGAGGGTGTGGAGAAAAGGGAACCCTCCTGTACTGCTGGCTGGAATATAAATTGATACAGCCACTATGGAGAGCAATATGGAGATTCCTTAAAAACTAGAAATAAAACTACTGCATCACCCAGCAATTCCACTTCTAGGAATACACTCTGAGAAAGTCATAACTCAAAAAAACACATGTATCTCAATGTTCATTTCAGTACTATTTACAATAGGACATAGATGGAACCTAGATGTGTGTCAATAGATGAATAAAGAAGGTGTGGTACATATGCAAAATGGAATATTACTCAGCCATACAAAGAGATGAATTTGAGTCAGTTGAACTGAGGTAGATGAACCAAGAACCTATTGTACAGAGTGAAGTAATTCAGAAAGAGAAAGACAAATATTGCACATATATGAAATCTAGAAAAAATGGTACAGATGAACCTATTTGCAGGGCAGGAATAGAGATGCAGCCACAAAGAAGGACTTGTGGGGACAAATGGGGAAGTAGAGGGTAGCGAGAATTGAGAGAATAGCATTGAAATATAAACATTACCATGTGTAAGAGAGATAACTAGTGGGAAGTTGTTGTATAACGTAGGGAACTCAGCCCAATGCTCAGTGACGACCTGAGGGATGGGATGGTGGGGGAAGGAGGGGATATGTGTATACTTATGGCTGATTCAAGTTGTTGTATGGCAGAAACCAGCACAATGTTATAATACAATTATCCTCTAATTAAAAATAAATTTTAAAAAGACACAACAAACCAATATGCACCTATATGTAAATGAAGTAAAATTTCACAAAACTATAGTGTATGAGATGCCTGCTGATATTTTTTATGTAACTGTATAATTTTTTTTCACAAACACAATAATTTGATTCCTTGTTCACTAGTGAGTCTTGAATTACAGTGAATATGTTGATAATTATTTGTACATTTTTCATATGTGTGCTAATAGGTGGCATTCCCTTGCCTGGACCTCTAGCCCAACTTGCTTCTATCAAATATAGTTGAAATATTTCTAATCTACAAATTAACAACAGCTTTCATATGCATTTGCAAAAGCTACAAAAGTCATAACACTTTGTATCAGAGCTGACTGCTCTTTCTGAGTGTTGGGAATAAATTATCACTCATTAGTGCATTTCGAGTGGTCTCTGAGGTTGTTAAAACTTTTCTCACCTTGTGGTTTAAGGGAACTGGAATTAAAGGCTCTACTGCTCTTCAGAATTTGACCTTACTATAAAAATAACATAATTTTAAGACCCAAAGGATATACTTTCTTACCTCCCAGAATCCCTTGCAAACCATGAGTTTTGGCTTCTAAATGCCTCAAAGCATTTTATATACTTTTGTATATTTTCAATGTCATGGATTAGAAAGAGATCAGGTCCTCTGTTTCTAAATTTTTATGAGGACACAATGAGGTGATATACTGTCTAAAATCTTTGGAATATCTAATTTAGTAATGAGTATCTGGAATCTGAGAGACTATGAAAAACCTGCCATATTTTTCCAGACCAACATCATTCCCTTGTGCAAAACAGTTCTTGTTATAGCAAAGTGGGTGAAAAAAAGTAATTAAAGTCACTAATACTTTCTAAGTGTTTGGGGAATTTTAGTCAAAGATTCACTGATATTCTAATTTTTTTCCCTGTTTTTCTGTGATATCAAACATTTACAGCTAGTGTTGCTGGCACTTTATCTTACACATATATTAATGAAGATCCAAAAAAGTGCAGAGTGGAAAGATAAACTCACCTATATAGGAAAATTAAAGGGCATTTAACTGGAGAGGGGAATTCTAGCAGCCCAAATAAATCAAGATCCTGCTGAGAGGTGACTGGTGAAAGCCATAATTGGTAGCTGATGTATTTTTAAATACAATATTACTTAATATTCACTTTCTTATTGTTTCTTGTGCTGCATGGTAATCAAGTTCTTTATCTTAAAGTGTTCAGTCAAATGCTTGCATGTGTTGTTTTTGGGAAAAAACAAAAACAAAAAACAACAATGAATATTGATTATTTTCCACAAATAGTTGCTACAGAATAAAAGAAAGAAAAAATTGAGGGAGGTCTAATATTAGTGAGAGCTGCTGCTGTTAAGTCGCTTCAGTCGTGTCCGACTCTGTGCGACCCCAGAGACAACAGTCCACCAGGCTCCCCCGTCCCTGGGATTCTCCAGGCAAGAACTCTGGAGTGGGTTGCCATTTCCTTCTCCAATTAGTGAGAGCTAGAAACTCAGAATGAAAGTAGCCATCAAAATGCAATATTGGAATAATATGCCAAAATTTTCATTAGAAGGCAGGATGAGGAGCTCAATCCAGTCTATTTCAACTAAAATGCTCAGGAAAACACTATTTTATATCTGGATTAGTATATATGTATTTTACTAATGACTTATACTTCAGTCTTGTTTGTGGCTTGCCAAAGTAGCAAATCTAAAGTTAGAAAATAAATACCATCAAAATTCCATAATCACGTTCTGCTTCTGCCCTAGCCACCAAAAACATCTTGAGTCAATGCCATTCTGTTCTTTTCTGCTCAGTGTCAAAATGGCTATACCAATGTTATAACTCTTTCTTGTTCCTGGAGCTTTCCAATAATAATTGCCTCTATAACCTAAAACCATTGGGAATGGAGACTGGATTAGGGAGGCAGCCAAGGAAAGAAGGGATGCCAAAAATATCGAGATGGGAAACAAACAAACAAAAATCCTAAGAGCATCCTTAAAATACTGGATTCCTCAGATATTATTTTGACTCCAAATAAGCCAGGACCTCCACTAAAAATCACTAGTTAGATTTGCTGGGTACTGGGAACCACAATTTTACACAAAATTTAGAGAATCTATTTCACGAATTACATGGCAATCACTATAGGGTACAGAAAAGGAAATGTTTAACCATTTCCTATCACTAGATTTGTGATGTACAATTAGAGTTGTCAGAATAAAATCCATATTCAGAAGTACTTGTTCTGCAATTTAATGTTTCAAGTCCAGATCCCTCTCAGGTGTTCAAGCATACATTTTTCATGGACAAACATGAGTTTGATAGTTTTTCCTGTAGCTTTGAAAAAATTTACTGTGTTCTTTAAGTATTATTATATTTCTTTTGTTGGTTTGTTTTGAACATAAGCATATGATTAGAATTAGGGCTGTTTTAAATTCCAGATGATGAGCCTGAAATGTATTTGCCTCTGTTTTATAGAATGCTCTGTGGTCTGTTATTCTAGAATGCACTGGCTTGCAAATATATAGCCTCATAGATATATAGCCATCTTTTTTGCCCATACACAGGAAAATTGGCTCCATATACCTTTTTAATTTTTTGGTAACTCAATTTACTATAAAGGAGCAAAGGTTTTTAAAAAAGCATTGTTTTGTATTGTTACTGCAGATATAAATTTCAACTGTAGTTATTTTTCTGAAGTTAGTTTGCCATTGCCAATAACATCATCTTAATAGTGGGTTGTCAAAAAATATTTCTGTTTTATTGTTTAATTTACTTATGGGGAAATGATGCTCAGTATTACTTATTTTTCTTGATTGTGTACATATTGACTCAAACCAGAACAACAAATTACAATGAAACTCAAAAAAATATCATGGGTTGCAAGTTCAACAATATTAACTTTGCATATTGGCCCTCTGTGGTAGTAGTTTGCTTGTTGGCATCTTTGTGAAATAGTATCTACCTTAGTGAGGGAAATTTATATGTCCATACATCTATAGGACCACTGAGTAAATTATATCAAGTACTTTAATTCACAGATGTCATAATCTTTCATATATGCCTTTATTAGTTTATTAGAATAGACTCATGAGATAGATTAGCCTGATATTTTTATTCCTGCACTATAGGTAATAGAACTGAGGTACATATTAAATTATTGGGTACAATTTGTCTAGCTAGTCACCAACAGAAATGATATTAGAATTTAATGATGTTTAGATGAGTGATGAAATATGTAAATAAAATGTTGAGAAACATTCTTATTCAAGGACTCAAGTATAAGTATGGAGCATTTTCAAGAAGAAGTGGAATAAAAGAAGAGCAAAGATCATGGGACAATGCACTGTGAAATTTGTGTAAAAAAAAAGTGGAAAACCAATTTTCAAAGAAAAACATACTATCACGATCATCCTAGTCTTTCTCTACCGATTGCCTCCAAATATCATTGCTCACCTCTTGTCTTGACCTAACACATCTCAGGAACAGAGTCAAAAACTTTGTATGATGTTTTTTCTTTAGTCTCTTATTTTAAAGCAATATCTTCACTAAATTTTTCCATGAAAATTTCACAAGACAACCAGGTATATTTTCTTGTAGGATATTTTTTATTTGTCTGTAATTATTTCCTTGTGGTATCTTTCATTGTGCTCCATTATTTCCTGTGCCCTCTATTACTGGAAGATAGGTCTACAAGCTAGATTAGATTCCGATTAACTTTTTTTTTTTTTTGCAAAAGACTATTCATAAGTTGTAGCATACACTTCATAATTCATCTCGTTAATGAGCACATAATTCCGGAGTTTCCTTGGTGGCTCAGATGGTTAAGAATCTACCTGCAATGCAGGAGACCCAGATTTGATCCCTGGAGAAGGAAATCCTGCCTACTCCAGTATTCTGGCCTGGAGAATCCCATGGACAGAGGAGCCTGGGGGACTACAGTCCCTGGGGTCGCAAAGAGTCTGACACAACTGAGTGATTAACATTTATTTTTAATTGGAGGATACTTGCTTTACAAGATTATTTATCATGAAAATTTTCTGGAATTTAGTTATCATTAATTTTTATTTTATATTGGAGTAGAGTTGATTTACAATGTGTTAATTTCAGATGTACAGCAAATTGATTCTGTTATATCTATATATATAGTCTCTTTTATATTCTTTTCCCATATGGGTTGTTAAGAGTATTGAGTAGAGTTCCCTATGGTTTATAATAGGTATGCCAATCCAAAGCTCCTAATTTATCCTTTTCCCCTACCTTTCCATTTGGTGACTACAAATTTTCTAAGTCTGTTTCTGTTTTGGAAATAAGTTAATATGTATTATTTTATAGATTCCACACATAAGTGATAAATAATATTTGTCTTTCTCTGTGAAATTTAGCTCAAGTCTATTCCTTTTGAGGGTTGTGATTTTCACTGACCCCTTTTATCCTTTGTTTCATTTTCATGCTCTTGGCTCCATTATTTTTTGTGCATCTGGTTGCACTATTCTTGGCAATTCAGTAGTTTCATCATAAATTAGGAGTTGATTGTATTTTTTCCCTTCAGTGTCCTCAACCTTTGCTTATCTGCAGTTTGTAATCTTCCTATTTTTGTTTGTTTCTATTTTCAGTATTTAAATGTTTGGTTTGCAACTACAAATGCTTTTTATAATTATATTAATTGCTATAGGAGAATCCTGTGATAGTTTTCTTCTGTTTTGCTAATTTCGTTTTGGGGGGGTTTTTGGTTTACTAAAATTTTAATTTTTATATCCTCCTTTCTTCTTAACATAACTTCATATGTATTTGTTTTACCAGGTTATGTTTGTGTTTGATGTTTTCCCTTGAATTCCAAGAAATATTCTGGTATATTTATCACGTGTTTCTCCTTTTTCTTCATGCAAGCTTAAAGAGGTTTCCGACTGTTGACTCAGTTGGAGATCCAATTCAAATGCAATTCACTTTGATCCTTGTGCTTTCTGGACTTTTCCTCTTTTTAGTGGAGAGAACACCTACTCTGCAACTTTCCATTTGACCTTTGTGTGCCAGCTACAATGTTTCTTTCCTGCTCCTGTGTTTTAACAATGTCCTCCTAACACCTCAGTATTGTGGGGAAACAGNGCTTAAAGAGGTTTCCGACTGTTGACTCAGTTGGAGATCCAATTCAAATGCAATTCACTTTGATCCTTGTGCTTTCTGGACTTTTCCTCTTTTTAGTGGAGAGAACACCTACTCTGCAACTTTCCATTTGACCTTTGTGTGCCAGCTACAATGTTTCTTTCCTGCTCCTGTGTTTTAACAATGTCCTCCTAACACCTCAGTATTGTGGGGAAACAGTGGAAACAGTGCCAGACTATTTTGGGGGGCTCCAAAGTCACTGCAGGTGGTGACTGCAGCCATGAAATTAAAACATGCTTACTCCTTGGAAGAAAAGTTATGACCAACCTAGATAGCATATTCAAAAGCAGAGACATTACTTTGCTGACTAAGGTCCGTCTAGTCAAGGCTATGGTTTTTCCTGTGGTCATGTATGGATGTGAGAGTTGGACTGTGAAGAAGGCTGAGCACTGAAGAATTGATGCTTTTGAACTGTGGTGTTGGAGAAGACTCTTGAGAGCCCCTTGGACTGCAAGGAGATCCCACCAGTCCATTCTGAAGGAGATCAACCCTGGGATTTCTTTGGAAGGAATGATGCTAAAGCTGAAGCTCCAGTACTTTGGCCACCTCATGCGAAGAGTTGACTCATTGGAAAAGACTCTGATGCTGGGAGGGATTGGGGGCAGGAGAAGAAGGGGACGACAGAGGATGAGATGGCTGGATGGCATCACTGACTCGATGGACGCGAGTCTGAGTGAACTCCGGGAGTTGGTGATGGACAGGGAGGCCTGGCATGCTGCGATTCATGAGGTCGCAAACAGTCAGACACGACTGAGCAACTGAACTGAACTGAATGCTACTTTCAGGGATTTTTATGCTGTTTATTCCCCCCCTGAAATGCTACTTTGCCACTTCTTCACTGCTCTAAAGCAGCTCTGTTGAAATAGAGGGAAAAACCTTTCATCCTACTAAACGCATTTCTTTGAAATACTCTCTTTCATATTGAACTCAAGGAAGAGTTCAAGCCTTGTGCTTGAACTTGTCCAGATGTTAAATAAATTGACTGTTATATGAATACAACTCTTTCAATTTCTACTTACATTTTCCTCAGTGAGATTCTACTAACCTTTCATGCTACCCTTTTTTCTTAAATACTGCTTCTTTTCCTGCCAAAATCCTTCTCCTCCCTTTCAGTTCATCTATTCTGTATACATGAAGCATATGACTTTGAAGTTCCCCTATATTTTCACATATCTGTGAAGTAGTGAACACAGGTGTAATCGTTCCTACATGATAACTGAGGCAACTGAAAGTTAGTAAATGACTCATTAATTATCACTGGTCTAGGATTCACAACTGTAACAAAAATTCATATCTTCTAAGTCTCACTATGGAAATTTTCTACTACACCAAGCTGATTTGTCCAATTAGTGACAGTGTTGTACAGTTAGTGTTTAAACCCTGGACATACCTAGGTTCTCTTCCTGACTCCACCATCCTCAAGTTGACTCCTTATTACTCAATGATGTCTCAATTTCCTCATCTAAAATATAATAATATTATTTAACTTAAATATTAATTGAAATACATTAGTTTGAGACTTAAAAACTCCAGGAATTCTGACATTTTTAACTAAGTGATAGCAAATGGTATGCTCTAAACATTCTTATGTGTTAGGTGTTGTTTTTATCAAATGATCTTGGATCACTGCTGAATAAGAGCATGCTAATGCTAACAACTTTTAAGAAGATTTTCATTTCTTACATAAAGATACAGGACAAAGTATTATAAAATAGCATTCATTTATATATATTATTATTAAATATACTTCATTCTTTTCTCTTCATTTAAGGCACCATCTTCTTCAGAAACATATAATTTTCTTTTATTCTTTAATTGAAATATGATCTGTGATAATATAAATATGTATAGGGCTTTTAATATTTCAAGCATATTTAAATGCATTTTGAATTTACAATACCTGATGGGTTTTACAATTTTAAATATAATCTACATTGAATATGGAGCATGTCTACCTGTATTAGGAGCCAGATCAGCATAACTTTCTGTAGAAGATTTGGGGGGCAAGGGGACATGGGCTCTATCGTGATATTTTTAGAGCCAAAACTGCTATTAACTATATTTAAAAGGATGGTAGTGACTGTTTACATGCAAACTGGGCAGCCAAAAGTTTGCCTCACAGGTCATTATCTGTAGGCCCCTGGAGAGAGAAGAAAGTTTCCATATATTTGGATGGAACCTGATAAAGACAGTAACTTGTGTGGATTCTGAAACTGATGAGGGGCACAGGTATGAGAGTAGCTAGGAACTTAGTGACACTTTAGATAGGGAATGCACTAAAGAATAAGTATATGTAAGGGACATATGATGTCAGTAGAAATACATCCATAATTTTGGTAATGGAACAGGGTGAAGGTAAAGGAGCATATGCATGGCATGAAGCTTTTTGAAATCAGAATAAACTTGCCTATTTAAGGAATTTGCTTGTCTTCATCTAGAGTATGTAACTAACATATTCAAGGCTGTAAGTTTTATTGTGCTGTTGGAAGCATTATCTATACAACTCTTGAAAATCCATAAGTTTAGTTTCAAGATGTAATGATGATTTTATATTGTAACAAATCTATAAATTATAGATTAGAAAAACATTTATTTTGTAAGTGACCTATAAAATTATATTTTACTTGCAATGTTATATACTATATAAAAAGGAGAAAACCAAATGAATTGTATAGATATGAGCACATATTTTATAATTGGTTTAATGGTTTTTTCTCTTTCCCATTTACCATTCTTACATTTGGAAAGGAGAATTATGTCAGTGAATATGATAACAACAGATCTTTTCTATTGGCATTTTTATCTATTCTTCGTTATTAGAATAATGTGAACATCAGTTTAAATTTTTTTAATTGCATACAAACAAAGCAATCACTATTTGTAGAAATAATTACAGAAACCAAATACTTTAAACATATCTGTGATAATAAGTGTTTGAAAATATTGGTAAAACTTTGTTATAAGGGAAAAAGAAAGCATAGAAGAAGAAAAAAGTTCTTCTTTTTTAATTCTATAAATTATGGAGCAATAGGATTCTTTGACACGTTAATTATACCTCTATGTACTCTTGCCTGGAAAATCCCATAGACGGAGGAGGCTGGTGGGCTGCAGTCCATGGAGTCGCAGAGAGTCAGACACGACTGAGCGACTTCACTTTCACTTTCATGCATTGGGA
Source organism: Connochaetes taurinus (assembly GCA_006408615.1). NCBI lineage: Eukaryota > Metazoa > Chordata > Mammalia > Artiodactyla > Bovidae > Connochaetes > Connochaetes taurinus. The sequence continues at coordinate 78,309 of SJXO01006980.1, forward strand.
GAAGGAAATGGCAAGCCACTCCAGTGTTCTTGCCTGGAGAATCCCAGGGACGACAGAGCCTGGTGGGCTGCCGTCAATGGGGTCGCACAGAGTTGGACACGACTGAAGTGACTTAGCAGCAGCAGAATGTTTAAGCATCAAGTTTCCCAGTAATTTGTTAAGTATTATCTTAATCAATTCAAACAGCTATAGTGCCAGGGTTTGATTTGATTACTCTCACCAATAAGATTCTGAAACTAATTAAACAATAAGGAAAGGAATGAATAATATTAATAGTTTATAAAATGTTAAAATGATACCAAGTCAGAATCCACATAACTTTTCAAGAACATATTTCAGGCATATCATTAAAATGTATGTGTTAGTTGCTTAGTCATGTCCATAGGATTCTCCACACAATAATACTGAAATGGGTTGTCTGTCATTCCCTTCTCCAGAGGGTTTTCCTGACCCAGGAATTGAACCTGGGTCTCCTGCATTGTAGTCAGATTCTTTACTGTCTGAGCTACCTGTGAAGCCCCAGGATGAAAATAGGAAGGTCCATGTATTTATGTATGCATATTTAAGCATATTCATAAAAACACATATATACATATATTATCCTCTAAATTAGAAACCCTATGTTTTGTTCTAGATTGTGTCAAAAAATAAAACCATCTTAGGACTAGTCTACTCTAACCAAATTCCTACTTTGTAATCCAGAAGAATTTAATTTAGATATGATAGCACCTTTGAAACAAGTAACAAATATCTTCAGTAAATTATAAGATGATAATCCTAAAAGGACTCAGTGTGACATAAATATGTTTACATTAGAAAATGAAAATAATACAGCAGGAAACCTATTTAGAAATAAGTTGAAAAAAATAGTCTAGAGGACTGCACAGACGCAGCATTGATATGCAAACTAGACTTTAAGAAATGCTGCTTTCCTGGGAAACTGCTGAGGACTGGCCCTAATGGTAGATTGTAAGGATCCACAGGGCAAGATGTTCTGCCGTAAAGACATTTATAGGAAAACTATTGTAGAACTGTCAAGAAGAGATGTTTCAAGAATAGTATAACAAGGACTCTGAGAACATTACCTGTAGGATAATCTCTACTGAGCATTCAGTAGAGATAAAGATGTGGGGTGGAATGACATGTAAGGAGGTATCAGGGCTATTCCTTTAAAGTCAATGATACTCAAGTTACAAAGAGCCCAGGAGAAAGGATGTGTTTCACATTTTCTAGATTTCTGCAAGGATTGGATGAGTTCTCACACATAAAGAGTTTAAGACAGTGCTGTTATAGTGAAATACTCAGTAAATGTTAGGTCTTATCCCTTGTTATTATTTTACTATTGCTTAGTATAGTGCCTCATGCACAACAGTGTTTCAATTGAGTAGTTGATTAATAAACAAGAAACCTATATGTTAATATTTCACTTGTTCAGTTCTAGAAGAGTTTGCTGCTAATAGTGAATAGAACTTTGCTAATACAATGAATCTGAATATACACAGCAGACGAAGGTCTAAAAAATTGAAAGTTGCTCAATCATATCCAGCTCTTTACAACCCCATGCACTGTAGCCTGTCAGGCTCCTCTGTCCATGGAATTCTCCAGGCAAGAAAATTGGAGAAGGTAGTCGTTCCCTTCTCCAGGGCACATTCCCAATTCAGGTATTGAACCCAGGTCTCTGGGCTTCCCTGGTGGCTCAGCTGGTAAAGAATCTGCCTGCAAGAGAGACCTTGGTTCGATCCCTGAGCTGGGAAGATCCCCTGGAGAAGGGAAAGGCTACCCACTCCAGTATTCGGCCTGGAGAATTCCATGGACTGTATAGTCCATGGGGTCATAAAGAGTCAGACATGACTGAACAACTTCCACTCTGGCATTGCAAGTAGATTCTTTATTATCTGAGCCACCCAAGTTGTGTTTTAGTCACTTTTTTTTTTTCAATGAATTCAACCATGTACTTTTCTTCATTCTATTAGAGGAACACAAGGAATCTGAAGTTATATGTGGTTATTAACTAGTAATTATTGATTCCTAACCTAGCCAGTGTATTAAAACCAGAAACATCACTTTGCTGACAAAAGTCAATATAGTCCAAGCTGTGGTTTTTCAAGTAGTCATGTATAGGTGTGATAGTTGGATCATAAAAAAAGCTGAGTACCAAAGAATTGAAGCTTTTGAACTGTGGTACTGGAGAAGACTCTTGAGAGTCTCTTGGACAGCAAGATCAAACCAGTCAGTCCTAAAGGAAATTAACCCAGAATATTCATTGGAAGGGCTGATGTTGAAGCTGAAGCTCCAATACTTTGACCACCTAATGTGAAGAACCAACTCACTGGAAAAGACCCTGATGCTGGGAAAGATTGACGAGAGGAGGAGAAGAGGGCAGCAGAGGATGAGATGGTTGGATGGCATCACTGACTCAATGGACATGAGTTTGAGCACACTCTGGGAGATAATGAAGGACAAGGAAGCCTGGTGCAGTCCATGGGCTCACAGAGTCTGACATGACTTAGTGACTGAATAGAAACAACGGTAGCTTTATGAATCTATTCAATGTAATTATTCCATAAAGTAGTAAAATCACCTATGCAGGGCGTAAATTTACTAAAGAAAAGTCATTAATTAAAGGTGACATGTACTGAATCATTCTTTAAGTTTAAGAATCACTTTTGTATTTAGGCATTTATCCTGTAAAGTAGCAGTTTAAATTTGGGGAGATATACGAATTTATTTTTCTGACGGCTGGTCACAGCTGTGTTTCTGAACTGACCCGTTGATCATGTAGGGTCTTTAATCATTGAATTTATGTAATGAATTTCCCTTACTGTGACTCTAAACTCATCAATAACTTTCTTGATAATAATATTGGCTTCCTTTATAGTTGTTGTTCAGTTGCTAAGTTGTGTCTATTTTGTGACTCCATGGACTGTAGCCCACCAGGCTCCTCTTTCCATGGAATTTCCCAGGCAAGAATACTGGAATGGGTTGGCATTTCCTTCTCCAGAGATTCTTCCTTACCCAAGGATTGAACCCAGGTCTCCTGCATTGCAGGTGAATTCCTTACCACTGAGCCACCAAAGTGTGTTTGTTGCTCAGTCATGTCCTACTCTTTGCGACCCCATAGACTGTAGCCTGCCCGGCTCCTCTGTCCATGGAACTCTCCAGGCAAGAATACTGGAGTGGGCTGCTGTTTCCTTCTCCAAGAAAGCCACCAAGGAAGCCCATTATAAGGGGAAGTCCTTTATAGTTAGTACTGAGAGAGAACTGGGTAACCAGTGGTAACATGGGTAACATGGGTATTTCTCCCAGTGGTCACATGGGTAACATGGGTATTTCTCAAGGTAAACTAATGAATTAGCATTCTGCTATTTATTCAGTATGTCTGAATAAGTAGTGTAAATATTTAATTCAAGAGCTATGAAAACTGAAGCACACATTACACTTATTTAAAAGGCAGAGTTTAGGCGTTACACCAACGGAGTCACTTTGTTTAGCCATTGTTTTATAATGAGTCTTCAGGTGCCAATGCTTGCTGACATTTTTAGTCTCAGCCATATGAACTTAATGTAGCCACTGGATGAGGTAAATTTGAACCTTAGAAAGGATGAATGATGTTGCTATTGGCATCTTACATATTCTAATTGCTTCACGAATGGCCAGTTTTTGAAAGTCTAGTCTTTAGGAAAAAAAAATTATTAACAATAAAATGAAAATAAAGTTCTGTTTAACAGCAAAGTACTCAATTTATAACTATTTACCATCAAGGTTATATATTTAAATTTCTGTTAAATAGTGGTCAATAGACTTTCTCAGCAAGGGAAAAGGTGAAGCACAGCATTAAAAAGAAACCACACCGTATATTTCTTTAGGTTTTTGCAAGTTGGAAAGACATTGCCCAGTTTTCTTAGTTTTTCTTTTTTTTTTCTGCCTTTCTCTCTTTTTTTTCCCCTTCTTTATTCTCTTTTGTTTTTGTCTTATCTTTATGTTAAATTGCTAAAAACAAAGATAAGACAGCTTCTTTCATTACTTTAACTCAATGTTTTGTTGCTTGGATACATGTTCAGTTTTTTCTTCCTTTGGAAATACTTTTATTGTCATTGTCATTCTTCTCTGGTGATGGAGAAATATGGGAAAGTATAAACAAAAGTGCAGTATAACTTAGGGCTGTAATAAAACTGAAAAGAAATAAATCCAAGGAAGATTCTACTGATGCACAATGTATTACAAGGATTGTGTCTCATGCAGCAGAGAGTTAGATTTTACAGTGATACAGACATTAAAAAAAAAAAAGAAAAATCTTTTCTGTTTTCTGTAACTGAGTTTATCTTTAATGGCCCCAGATTTGATAAACCTTGTAATAGTAAATATAAACAACAAAAAAATGTAGTAAGTAAATTTATCCATTTAAATTATCTGTCTTCGCTAGTTTAACATGATCTTTTAAAGGTAAACCCAGTTTCTTTTAGATAAATGATCACGCCTTCAAGCTTTCTCCATTCAATCACCTCCGCTGTAACCATCCCCTTCCCCAATATGCACACATCATAGACTCACTTTTGTTGTTGTGCTCCTCACTTGTGTTGAGGTGTTGAGCACCTCAGTTATTCAGTCATGTTCGACTCTTTGTCACCCCACAGACCACAGCACACCAGTCTCGTGTCCTTCACTATCTCCCAGAGTTTGCTCAAACTCCTGTCCATTGAGTTGGTGATGCCATCCAACCATATCTTTTCTGTCACCTTCTTCTCCTGCCTTCAATGGTTCCCAGAATCAGGGTATTTTCCAATGAATTGGTTCTTCACATCAGGTGGTCAAACAAGTGGAACTTCAGCTTCAGCATCAGTCCTTCCAATGAATATTCAGTTGATTTCCTTTGGGATTGACTGGTTTGATCTCCTTGAGTGCAAGGGACTCTAAAGAGTATTCTATAGCATCACAGACTGAAAGTATAAATTCTTTGGCACTCAACCTTCTTTATTGTCCAGCTTTCACACCCCCAACATGACTACTGGTAAAACAGTAGCTTTGACTATATGGACCTTTGTCAGCAAAATAATGTTTCTACTTTTTAATATGCTGTGAGGTTCATCATGGAGAAGGCAATGGCACCCCACTCCAGTACTCTTGCCTGGAAAATCCCATGGATGGAGGAGCCTGGTGGGCTGCAGTCCATGGGGTCGCTGAGGGTTGGACACAACTGAGAGACTTCACTGTCACTTTTCATTTTCATGCATTGGAGAAGGAAATGGCAACCCACTCCAGTGTTCTTGCCTGGAGAATCCCAGGGACAGGGGAGCCTGGTAGGCTGCCATCTATGGGGTCACATAGAGTTGGACACGACTGAAGTGACTTAGCAGCAGCAGCAACAGAGGTTCATCATAGATTTTCTTACAAGGAGCAAACATGTTTTAATTCCATGGCTTCAGTCCCCATCTGCAGTGATTTGGGAGCCCAGGAAAATTAAGTATTTCACTGCTTTCATTTTTTCCATGTCTATTTTGCCATGAATTGATGGGACCAGATGCCATGATCTTAGTTTTTCGAATGTTGAGGTTTAAGCCAGCTTCTTCACTCTCCTCTTTCACCTTCATCAAGTAGTTCTTTAGTTCCTCTTTCTTTCTCACACTAGGGTGATGTAATCTGCATATCTGAGGTTATTGATATTTCTCCTGGCAATCTTGATTCCAGTTTGTGCTTAATCCAGATTAATATTTTGCATGACGTTCCCTGCATATAAGTTAAGTAAGCAGGATGATACCATACAGCCTTGACATACTCCTTTCCCAATTTTGAATCAGTCTCACTTATGCTGTATCAATAACTTTTTTCCCTCATTAGTGTAAGGACACAAGGGAAGCTCATATTGCAACCTGAGCAAGGAAAATAGGGGTTTCTGTTGATATTTGTGCTGATTTCTAACTAAAATGTGGACTTGTCTTTATTCAACAGCTTTTCTATATTCATGAATTAGCTACTGAAAGGGTATAGTATCAACTGTACTGTCTCTGCTTAGTTAATTTCTAGCTTTTCATCCTGTAAATCTGGACAAGTTTTTCTGTCTGGCCTTCAGCTGGCGCTACTGATCCTATGCTTCTCAATCAGGTAATGCCATTTGCTTTTAACTTCTACTTACTTTGGACTTGCTATCAATTTGCTTCTTAATACAGGAATTAAGAGGCAAACTTATAGCAATTAATGTGGTGACATAATACATAGAAACCTTGTGTATCCCACATATGTGTAGGAGCATTTGGATTTTTATCAATGTCACATGCAAGCTACAACGGAACAGACTTGTTTTTATCAACATCACATGCAAGCTACAACGGAACAGACTTGGCATTCTGTCAATATTTTTCTTAGCCTAAAAACATGACACCAAATTTATGCATATGTGCTAAGTCACTTAAATTGTGTTCAACTCTTTGCCACACTATGGACTGTAGCCCACCAGGCTCCTCTGTTCACAGAACTCTCTAGGCAAGCATTGTTTAGTGGGTTGCTGTGCCCTCCTCCAGGGGATCTTCCTGATCCAAGGATTGAATGATACCCCATTTATCCGCTGCCATAATCACCTCACATGGTCATAGAACATTATAGAAAATCAGAGATTTAAATATTTTGTGTTCACCTCTTTCACTCATGTGTGCTATTCATCTTCAAACTCCAAAAACTCTCTATAGACCTTGGCCTGGTTCAGTAGATCACAGATTATTCTCAGAAACATAGGCAGAATTTTCACCCTGGTTTTATCCCCACTGAATATTCCCTTTTGGCTAAACTACCTGCTGTTCAGAAAAAATTTTCTTGTCACTGTGGAAAAGAAGCTCCTTTTATTCCATACCCTTTGCCTTCTGTATTCCAGGGCTGATAGTAAAGCGTTTTACTCAGACGTCTATGCTTCTCTCTTTTCTGGGCAAGACAACTCTTTGGGATTTAAACATTTTATTCTCAGAGAAGCGTGGCTCTCATGATTGAGCTCTTGCATAAGATTCAAAACATCTGACCTGAATGTCAACCTGAGCAGTGATGCCTTTATCCTAATTTGTAGTTATTCTTTCTATAAAATGATGAGTTGCATTGATACAAAGAATGTTGAGTCATGAAATAACAAGATTTATAGAATATTAAAATATACTGACTTTATATTTCAAATTCATGGTACTCACTACAATACTTTTACTTACTCTATAGTCATATGCTGGCAGTTTTCCCAGTAACACTTGATATCTAATTATCTGATTTATTATTGGATGAAAAGCATACATTTTCAAATTATGCCCTACCAGGAGCAAATCATTAAACATCTCTGAGCTTTGATTTTGTTATGGATTAAACTAATATAAAATAGTACTGACCTCCTATAACTTTTAGAAGGGTTAAATGAAATAATTTCTGGAATAAACACAGCATACTTCATGCCACATATTTCTAAATTAAAAAGTTATTATTTATACTGGTTAGAAGTAATAATAATGATGATGACAAGGATCATGATGAGAATATGATGATAGTGATTATGTAACACAAACCCTGACTCACTATGAATTATACCTGTTGAGATTATGAAATTTAATTAAGAAACTTATGCTTCCCTCCCCCCCACAAAAGTTGCATTCAATAAAGTGGCTTAATCAAAGCATGGAGAAAAATCTGTGAATGCCCTAATTTGTGCAAGACTGAAAAATAGCAAAATGTAGAGTCATAGCCAACTAATTCTAATTTAATATAGGAAAGAAAAATATTTCAAATAATGATTAATTTGACAATGTTCACTAAAGCAACCTTAAAATCTAGAAGTTACAATACATTAGGAACTCTGGACGTTTGAAAAAATATTGACAAACTCTTGTAAAATTTTTACTGATATTTATATTACCTGCCTGAGGAACTTCATGTCAACCATAGTTTAATTGCAGTACTATCAAATCTATAGGTAAAACATAGACTCCAGGGCAAATATCCATCATTTTTCAACAAGTTGGAAAAGCAAGTTCAATCTAGAAACACAACAAAAATTCTAGAGTATCTGAAGTAGGCAGATTAATGGCCTCCAAAAGATGTCCCATGTCCTAATCCCTGGAATCTGTTGATATATCACCTTACAAGAGAAATAAATAATTAATCTTGGAGATAGAACTGAGGGTATTCCTTATTTTACTGACAGTAAAATAAGGAGATTATCCTATACTAACTAAGTGAGTCCAATTAATCACAAGTGGACTTCAGAGAGAGCGAGAAGAAAATGTTAGAATGATAAGATACAAGATTTCACCTCGTGTTACTGATATTGAAAATGTACTCTGAGTCAAAGAATACAGGAAACTTGCTAAAGTGAGGAGTAGCAATTAAACAGATTTTTCTCTTGGGCTTCCAGAGAGAAACACAGCCTTCGCTGGGATAACTTGAGCTCAATAAGATCATACATACAACTCAATAGCAAAATAAACCCAAACAAACAAAAAAAGTACACAAAATCAAAAAAGCCCAAACACTCAAATTAAAAATTGGCAGAGTATCTGAAGAGACATTTTTCTAATGACAATATGCAAATGGTCAACAGATATGTAAAAATGTTTTCAGCATCATTAATCATCAGAGGAACGCAAATCAAATCCATGATGAGGTGTTACTTCCCACCTGTTAAAATGACTATTCAGAAAGATAAGATACATTAAGTGTTGTCCATGATGTGAAGTAAAGGAAGTTTTTGTGCATTGTTGGTGTGAATATAAATTTGTATAGCCATTACAGAAAATAGTGTGGAGGTTCCTCAAAACTTAACAAAGAACTACCATAGGGTGCAGCAATCCAACAGAAAACATGAGCAAAAAAAATTAGCTGCATCATTCTTCATCAAAATTAAAACATTTGTGTTTTAGAGGTCATCATGAAGAAAGTGGAAATACAACACAAATTGGAGAAAATATTTGCAAATCATGTATATACAAAGTATACTTGTATACTAAGTATATGTAGAGAACTCTTGAAGCTCAATAAGACAAATAAAAATAGGTCTATTAAAATATACAAAGGAAAAGTAAACATTTCTCCACAGGAAAATAAATAAAATGATTAAGAAAGAATAAAATATGGCTAATAACCTCATAGTAATATTCTCATAATTAGCCATTAAGAATGGCAAGTAAAAACCACAAGAAGATATATCTTCATATGCCCTAGGAATGCTATAATCAAAAAGACAGATTGAAAGCAATATTCTTGAGGGTGTGAAGAGCTTAGAACCGTATATATTGCTGTTAGGAATGCAAAATGGGGCAGACACTCTAGAAAATATTTTGACTGTTACTAAAAGTTTTACATTTACAGTTATCATAGGATTTAGCAATTCCATTCAGATATACACTCAAGGGAAAAGAAGCCATATAACTCTTTCACATCATGATTATACATAATAACCTCAAATGGAAACAAGTCAAATGTCTATCAACTAAAAATAGGTGTAATGTGCTATACCCACATGAGGTAGTATAATGTAGCAATAAATATATGAATATGCATACTATAATATGAATAAATCTTTAAAACATTATGCTAAGTGAAAGAGGCCAGTCATAAAAGACCACAGAGTGTATGAGTCCACTTAAGTGCCATGGGGTGAACAGGCAAGTCTGTAGAGACAGAAAGTATGTTTGAGGTTATATAAAATTTTTATGATGATGGGTGCAGACCTCTGTGAATATACTAAAAAATAGTGATATTTTATATCTAACATGTTATAAATGTTCTGAGAACATAAAGGGGGTAGTTTCATATCTTTGGGGGTGTGAGGTGTAAGAATAACTTAATTTAGGTTAATTTTAATTCTAAGTGGCATTAAATAATATGAGCCTAATTATAGAGGTAGAACTATATTAGCCTATGCCCTGCTTCATTCTGTACATTTAGGCCAAATTTGCCTGTTACTCCAGGGGTTTCTTGATGTACTACTTTTGCATTCCAGTCCCCTATAATGAAAAGGACATCTTTTTTGGGTACCAGTTCTAGAAGGTCTTGTAGGTCTTAGAACTGTTCAACTTCAGCTTCTTCAGCATTACTGGTCGGGGCATAGACTTGGATTACCATGATATTGAATGGTTTCCCTTGGAAAAGAACAGAAATCATTCTGTCGTTTATGAGATTGCATCCAAGTACTGCATTTTGGACTCTCTTGTTGACTATGATGGCTACTCCATTTCTTTTAAGGGATTCCTGTCTGCAGTAGTAGATATAATGGTCATCTGAGTTATATTCACCCATTCCAGTCCATCTTAGTTTGCTGATTCCTAGAATGTCCACGTTCACTCTTGCCATCTCCTGTTTGACCACTTCCAATTAGCCTTGATTCATGGACCTAACATTCCAGGTTCCTATGCAATATTGCTCTTTACAGCATCAAACCCTGTTTCCATCACCAGTCCCATCCACAACTGGGTGTTGTTTTTGCTTTGGCTGCATCCCTTCACTCTTTCTGGAGTTATTTCTCCACTGATCACCAGTAGCATATTGGGCACCTACTGACCCGGGGAGTTCATCTTTCAGTGTTCTATCTTTTTGCCTTTTCATGCTGTTCATGGGCTTCTCAAGACAAGGATACTGAAGTGGTTTGCCATTCCCTTCTCCAGTGGACCACATTCTGTCAGACCTCTCCACCATGACCCGTCCATCTTGGGTAGCCTCACATGGCATGGCTTAGTTTCATTGACTTAGACAGGCTGTGGTCCATGTGATCAGATTGGCTAGTTGTCTGAGATTGTGGTCTCCGTCTGTCTGCCCTCTGATGCCCTCTCTCAGTGCCTACCGTCTTACTTGGGTTTCTCTTACCTCGGACTTGGGGCATCTCTTCATGGTTGCTCTAGCAAAGTGCAGCCACTGCTCCTTACCTTGGAAATGGGGTAGCTCCTCTCAGCCACTGCCCCTGACCTTGGATGTGGAGTAGCTCCTCTCAGCCATGCTTCTGCACTGTCCATCAAAGCCGCCACACTTCTGCACAATAAAGTTCTGCCAAGAGAACGCACTGGTCATAGCAAACACCCTCTTCCAACAACACAAGACAAGACTCTACACATGGACATCACCAGATGGTCAACAGCAAAATCAGATTGATTATATTCTTTGCCGCCAAAAATGGAGAAGATCTATAGAGTCAGCAAAAACAAGACCAGGAGCTGACANACGCACTGGTCATAGCAAACACCCTCTTCCAACAACACAAGACAAGACTCTACACATGGACATCACCAGATGGTCAACAGCAAAATCAGATTGATTATATTCTTTGCCGCCAAAAATGGAGAAGATCTATAGAGTCAGCAAAAACAAGACCAGGAGTTGACAGTGGCTTAGATCATAAACTCCTATTGCCAAATTCAGACTGAAATGGAAGAAAGTGGAGAAAACCACTAGACCATTCAGGCATGACCTAAATCAAATCCCTTATGACTATACAGTGGAAGTGAGAAATAGATTTAAAGGACTAGATCTGATAGGCAGAGTGCCTGATGAACTATGGACGGAGGTTCGTGACATTGTACAGGAGACAGGAATCAAGACCATCCCCAAGAAAAATAAATGCAAAAAAGCAAAATGGCTGTCTGAGGAGGCCTTACAAATAGCTGTGAGAAGAAGGGAAGCAAAAACCAAAGGAGAAAAGGAAAGTTATACTGATTTGAATGCAGAGTTCAAGAAAAGCAAGAGTTCCTCTGTGATCAATGCAAAGAAACAGAGGNAACTAGGAAGAGCAATCCAAGTCTTAGGAGAGGGAATACAGCACCATCTTAAAGATCACTCTGCCTTCACACTCAGCTTTAACTGTATCTCATTTGTGCTTGTGCTGCTACCCACAAAAAGCTGACTAATTGCAAATATTTATTAAGTTTTTAATGAATTTGGTGACAGCAGCAATTTTACATAAATTGTTTGATGTTGCTTTCTGGTCATTTCTCCTTTTCTTTTCTCCATCAGGTGCTAAGAACAGCATGTATGAAATAGAAAAATGATTATTCTTGAGGGATAGATTAGAAAGATTCAAGTTCATTGCCCACAATCTGACACATGAAAAGAAGAGTAAAAGAGAAAAGAAGGTACTAGCTTTGAAAAATAGGGCTGATATAGGAATTCATCAGCATCAAGCCAAGTGCCAGCTTGAGACTTAACAAATCCACTTGCTTCCCTTAATTAGTACCCTTTTCCTCCTAAGAAAATCTTGATAAAATCCTTTATAAAGCTAGTCTCTTTTAAACTATGTACCATAGGTAAGCAATATTAATTGGATATTTAATTATGGATTCTCTGTGCAAGCTTCATCACTGAACAACTATTATTATATTATAGCACTCTTACTTTTAAATTGACTCTGTAATAACTCTGAAAGCTGTGTAAAGTAAAATTAAATCCTTATCCATAGACAATTACTTTTAGCATTTGTACCTGTGTCTAGGAAGTACCAAGGTTAATTTGATATTACTCATTATGAATATAAATTATAAGATCCATTACTTTCAATCTTATTCCTATGATCTTGAAAATACACACACACAAAATAAAAATAAAGACAATCAAAACATGATTTTAGCAGCAAAGAATGGTAAATTATTTTTAGGTAATCAATTTGCCCCTAATAAATAAACTTGTGATTTGATATTATAGTATTTAAAAGTTTGTGAGATATTTTCTATTCCATTATCCATTCTTCTCAGCTTCTGTTCTAATGGGTTGTATGCCCATTACTAAGGACACAGATTTTTATCTTTGTATAAAGTTATCTCCATGTGTAAAACTAAATGTAAAAAATACAGGGTGTGTGAGAATCATAAATTAGTGGTGTGGATATATGGAGAGATTATATTAATAGTGATATGTTATCGAAAGGGTAGCGACAAAGTCTGGAAATGTAGAAAAAGATTTTTGAACTCTCCTCATAATTACTTTCGGGATATGCCAAACACATAGTAAATTCAGTAAAAATCAGAGCGATAAAAATCATCTTAGGTAACATATCACCAATGTGCACACAGAGACAGATGACATTCTACATTAATGCACTATGGTAGATGAAACTTCTGCAAGTACACACAACTATGTGTTGGTGCCAAGGAACAATACATCAACAGGATACTTTATTGAGAACCATGCATTAGCTGTATCTGCCCATGTTTCCAGACATTAAAATCACATTATATGATGGATTTTATAAGAATACCACCTTCAACTGCATTAGCATTCTTAAAATTGAATTGGATTCTAAAAGTCACTAGAGCATCCACATCTGCTACCACCACTTTTTTCTCCTAAGAAAACTTTGCTTGCTCCAAATTATGCATACTGTACAACAAACTCTTTCACATTGGCAGCTTTATCCAAGCTTTACCAACATGTTAACTTCCTGTACTTATATTTTATTATTTTCCTTCATCTCTCCAACATTTGTTCATCAGGATTATAGACTGCTGCTGCTGCTGCTAAGTCGCTTCAGTCGTGTCCTACTCTTTGGGACCTCATGAACTGCAGCACACCATGCCTCCTTGTCCATCACCAACTGAACAGGAATTATGTGGTTTGTAGTCTATAATCCAGCGGAGAAGGTAATGGCACACCACTCCAGTACTCTTGCCTGGAAAATCCCATGGATGGAGGAGCCTGGTAGGCTACAGTCCATGGGGTCGCTGAGAGTTGGACACGACTCAGTGACTTCACTTTCACTTTTCACTTTCATGCATTGGAGAAGGAAATGGCAGCCCACTCCAGTGTTCTTGCCTGGAGAATCCCAGGGACGGCAGAGCCTGGTGGCCTGCCGTCTATGGGGGGTCGCACAGAGTCGGACACTACTGAAGCGACTTAGCAGCAGCAGCAGCAGTCTATAATCCTGATGAACAAATGTTGGAGAGATGAAGGAAAATAATAAAATATAAGTACAGGAAGTTAACATGTTGGTAAAGCTTGGATAAAGCTGCCAATGTGAAAGAGTTTGTTGTACAGTATGCATAATTTGGAGCAAGCAAAGTTTTCTTAGGAGAAAAAAGTGGTGGTAGCAGATGTGGATGCTCTAGTGACTTTTAGAATCCAATTCAATTTTAAGAATGCTAATGCAGTTGAAGGTGGTATTCTTATAAAATCCATCATATAATGTGATTTTAATGTCTGGAAACATGGGCAGATACAGCTAATGCATGGTTCTCAATAAAGTATCCTGTTGATGTATTGTTCCTTGGCACCAACACATAGTTGTGTGTACTTGCAGAAGTTTCATCTACCATAGTGCATTAATGTAGAATGTCATCTGTCTCTGTGTGCACATTGGTGATATGTTACCTAAGATGATTTTTATCGCTCTGATTTTTACTGAATTTACTATGTGTTTGGCATATCCCGAAAGTAATTATGAGGAGAGTTCAAAAATCTTTTTCTACATTTCCAGACTTTGTCGCTACCCTTTCGATAACATATCACTATTAATATAATCTCTCCATATATCCACACCACTAATTTATGATTCTCACACACCCTGTATTTTTTACATTTAGTTTTACACATGGAGATAACTTTATACAAAGATAAAAATCTGTGTCCTTAGTAATGGGCATACAACCCATTAGAACAGAAGCTGAGAAGAATGGATAATGGAATAGAAAATATCTCACAAAAGTTCAAAAATCTTTTTCTACATTTCCAGACTTTGTCGCTACCCTTTCGATAACATATCACTATTAATATAATCTCTCCATATATCCACACCACTAATTTATGATCCTCACACACCCTGTATTTTTTACATTTAGTTTTACACATGGAGATAACTTTATACAAAGATAAAAATCTGTGTCCTTAGTAATGGGCATACAACCCATTAGAACAGAAGCTGAGAAGAATGGATAATGGAATAGAAAATATCTCACAAACTTTTAAATACTATAATATCAAATCACAAGTTTATTTATTAGGGGCAAATTGATTACCTAAAAATAATTTACCATTCTTTGCTGCTAAAATCATGTTTTGATTGTCTTTATTTTTATTTTGTGTGTGTGTATTTTCAAGATCATAGGAATAAGATTGAAAGTAATGGATCTTATAATTTATATTCATAATGAGTAATATCAAATTAACCTTGGTACTTCCTAGACACAGGTACAAATGCTAAAAGTAATTGTCTATGGATAAGGATTTAATTTTACTTTACACAGCTTTCAGAGTTATTACAGAGTCAATTTAAAAGTAAGAGTGCTATAATATAATAATAGTTGTTCAGTGATAAAGCTTGCACAGAGAATCCATAATTAAATATCCAATTAATATTGCTTACCTATGGTACATAGTTTAAAAGAGACTAGCTTTATAAAGGATTTTATCAAGATTTTCTTAGGAGGAAAAGGGTACTAATTAAGGGAAGCAAGTGGATTTGTTAAGTCTCAAGCTGGCACTTGGCTTGATGCTGATGAATTCCTATATCAGCCCTATTTTTCAAAGCTAGTACCTTCTTTTCTCTTTTACTCTTCTTTTCATGTGTCAGATTGTGGGCAATGAACTTGAATCTTTCTAATCTATCCCTCAAGAATAATCATTTTTCTATTTCATACATGCTGTTCTTAGCACCTGATGGAGAAAAGAAGAGGAGAAATGACCAGAAAGCAACATCAAACAATTTATGTAAAATTGCTGCTGTCACCAAATTCATTAAAAACTTAATAAATATTTGCAATTAGTCAGCTTTTTGTGGGTAGCAGCACAAGCACAAATGAGATACAGTTAAAGCTGAATGTGAAGGCAGAGTGATCTTTAAGATGGTGCTGTATTCCCTCTCCTAAGACTTGGATTGCTCTTCCTAGTTTACTCTTTACTGAATGATACTGGACAACATCGTAAGCCTTTTTGAACCAGGGAAAATAAATGAGACAAGATACATCAAATGCTTTCTGAAACTACAAAGCACAGAAAATGTTTAGGAGTTACTGTGATAGCTTCCAGGAAAAAAAAAAAAAAACAAGTAGAAGGCTGTATAATGAAACATAATGGGGATTTCCTAAAGTTTCATCTGTGTCAATGTCTCTCAAAACATAGTAATAGATAACAGTAATTCTCACCCACTTGGAGACTGTGGTATACCAAGAAATGATAGTATTTGTAAGGCATGTTGAAGTAGGTGGGCAAGGTTGCTTACACAGGTTGACTATCTGCTCTGGAAAATTGAGAGGGCTAATAATTTAGCACAGATAGAATCCATTTTGCTTCCCTGGTGGCTTAGATGGTAAAGAAACTGCCTGCAATTCAGGAGACCTGGGTTCAATCTCTGGGTCAGGAAGATCCCCTGGAGAAGGGAATGGCAACCCACTCCAGCGTTCTTGCCTGGAGAAGCCCATGGACAGAGGAGCCTGGCCAGCTATAGTCCATGGTTTCACAAAGAGTCAGACATGACTGAGTGACTAACACCAACACAATCCATTTGTGACCGACTACTATGAGGCAGGAAACTTTCCCTGTGTATAAGGATATCCTTGTTATCTTAATTTCAAAATTTGTTGTAAGGACTGGAAACCTGCACTTATTGTATTACCTGGTCTTTGAAACTGTACTTCAAGGGATGTATTGGAGATCTATGTGCTGACCTAATTTGTTCCTACTTAATTAAAGAACAAAGAGTATATATATTTTTTAACCCAGCAAAGAAAGTAGTTTCAGAATAATCATGGATGGAAACAGTAATTTATCAATATCAAGTTAGAGTAGTATGAAAGAAAGAAAAGCAATTTTAAATTCAGAAGACCTGGGTTACTTTCCAGTTGTGAAAATTACTGTGATCATAGGAATATTGTTTAACCGATCTTTGCCTTACTTTCTTTGACCATCACAAAGGGAATAATTTGTATCCTTCAAAGTGCCTTGGTGGAGAAGGAAATGAAAACCCACTCCAGCTTTCTTGTCTGGAAATTTCCATGTATAGAGGACCTTGGAGGGCTACAGTCCCATGGGGTCAGAGAGTCGGACACAACTGAGCACACATATACAAAGGGTAATGGTGAAGATCAAGAAGGAGAATATTTATGCAAACATATTATAAGCCACCCAATTTCTTACAACTGCCAGAAATTGTATTATTCTTATTGCATTTACCTTGGAATGTAGAAATTAAATTCTTATTTGAGTTTGATGATTATTTTAAAAGTAACTGCAGAGTTACACAATGACTCACTTGAAATAGATGACTTGTTTACGGTCAACAGAATATCTTCCAGAAAACATTTGCAAAATGACAAGTAGAAATCTATCAGAAAGATTGAAGTGGTAGGATAATACAGCTCATCACTGTAACTCTTCATTATATTTTTCAAATGCTCATAAATGTGATTTTGAAATAACTTTATGTATCAAAAATAAACATTAAATTGTGATTTGATAAGGCAGACCTATAATTTGAAAATAAAATACTACAGAAAATGGAATGTCATTCCAGAGAAAGTTAATATATCATCTATCAATGTTGCCAATAGTGTTGCTAATTCATAATTCTGACAGCAACATATTGCAAGTTATTCATAAGGGGAAAAATTGCCAAAACCTTTTATTGCTCAATCAAGGAATCCATATACAATTGATTATATATGTCTTATTAAATGTTATGCCTCTTTAAAAGATTTGTTCATTCAATCACACAGCAAATATTAACTGAAGCACTACTCTTTATCAGGCATATAGAGGATAAAGAAGAACTCAGGCTAGGACCTCAGAGCGCCTGCTGTATTGATGGAAGATTAACATAATAATTGTCAATATAATATAACATTATAATTGCAAGATAAATTTCTATGAGAATGATACTTGATTTTCTTGTTGAAATAAAGACATTTTTAGAGATGAAATTCTTTGCAAAGCCTGAGACTGATGCTAATTTGCATAAAGCCTTTGTTAGTAATGCCAAAGTCACACATCCTTATTTGTTAATAGAATTCTCCATCATCTCCATCATTCTCATCGGAGGAGCCTGGTGGACTATAGTCCATGGGGTCGCAAAGAGTCAGACATAACTGAGTGACTTCAATTTAGATTATGTTCCCATTTTCTGTAGCTTCCCCTGGTTCCTCTTACTTGACATCCTATAAAGGGATATATTTCTGATTTTCCGTTTAATTTCAGGTAATATCATTTCACTATTATCTACTCACAAGCAGGTCAAGGCCTTGAGGAGGTGAAGTAGAATAAGTAGAAATATATGGTACTGCCTCAAAATAAAAGCTTTACAAGTTACAAAATCTTGAAAATAAATAGGAATTTTGAATAGCTTCTCTTTATTTTTCTCTCCCTGGGGTCATCTTATGGCCTTTAACATAAATAACAAAGCAAAATTTTAAAAGTGTCAACATATGGCAAAATCAATACAATATTGTAAAGTAAAATAAATAAACTAATTAATTTAAAATAAATAAATAAAATAAACAAACATAAAATTGTAGAAGAAGTGAAAATTTTTGAGTTAAGCAATGAGGATGAAGAAGAAGATCATCATCATTAGTGAGAGAGTTTTAAATATAAATTTTTGCCCCCCCAACCACAGATAAATAGTAGCCTCAAGGAAATGTGTACCAAGGAAATTGATATTGGTATCAACCTCCAACACATAGGAGTGAAAATTTGTCACATATTTCTTTTTTTTAAAGCCTATTTAATATTTAATAAAAGAGGGGGAAAACCACTGATAAAAGGATTATTTAATAAATCATGTTGGGACCAGAGATTAGCAGTTTCTAGAATAGTACAATTTCTTAATCCATGTGAATATAACCCAGGTCACCTTTCAGTTGAGAAAACAAAGACTCGGTCAACATTGAAATAGAACATTTCCAATTTCTATGATATTCTACAGGATCCTTGAATTTACATCATTCAAAAATTGGGGAAAGCATCTCATGTTTAGTTCTTCATCATACCAAGTTCTGATGTTCCTTGTTCTTTAGAAGCAAGCTTAGACACAGGAATATTCAAGCCACCAAGTATAGTTCTAGCCTTCTCAGGAGCTATCTTACTTGAGCTTTGTTCTTTGTGCTTGACCTAATAGTACAAAGTACAGACAGGGACAGTAAGCATGGCACATAATCAAATGAGCTTGGTTTCAGGTTATGACCTGCTAAATTTATGTGTAGTTTGTTTTACTATTCATTATGTTGTTGGTATGAGAAAGGAGTCTCTTAATAAAGTCATCTAAGAATGAAAGATGTCCTTGCCATTATGTTCTTAGTAGGAATGTTTGCCTATTTGTTCAGACTTCAGTTATGTTCTTTGCAAGTTAACTCTTAGTTTCAAGAATGTAGATTCTTCTTTGTATATTGTCTTCATAACAAGGAAATTACTAGCTAAATCATATAAATTAATATATTGAGTGTCTATTAAATGCAGAAAGGATTTCTTCACATGAATATAACTTTTTGATTATACTTTACACATCTCCTGGTCAAATGCATAGTTATCTTTAACATAGTACATTAACCTTGTCAAGTAGAATAGGCTTCCTTTCTATTCAGTTCTGTTCATAACTCTTCCATTGGCAACATGAATCTTGTAAATATCTCGATTGAAAAGAAGCCCATTTTATGCTTAATGTCTTTCTACTTTTCTGATTATTACTTCTGGTCATACAGTCATCCTATTGAGATTCACCTATGTGATAACAAGCAGGATGGAAGCCATCTACCAGAAAAATCTCAAGACTCACTCCCTATATAGTTTTAGGAAATAGCGTAATTCAGGGGTGTTTGCTGGTGAAGGCAATGGCAATCCATTCCAGTATTCTTGTCTGGAAAATCCCATGGACGGAGGAGCCTGGTAGCCTGCAGTCTATGGAGTCGCTAAGAGTCAGACACGACTGAAGTGACTTAGCAGCAGCAGCAGCAGCATCAGGGGTCTCTGCACTCTTCATTTAACTCAGAAGACGAGTTTTCATCTTCTTGGGATTCGGCAAAAACAAGTTGAAGCCTGTCAATGAATTTTTAAAAATCAACTGTATATTTGGAAGAGATATGATATATGTATGTGTATATATATATATATATATATATATATGAATTCTAAGATAATCTGAGATTTTTATAATATACAATGATGACTTCTGCTCCTCGAATGAAGGAGAGAGAAAATGTATGATTTTTTCTCCCCTTATATATTACTGCCACGGTTTTCAAAAAATAGACAAGTTTTTTCTTTTTAATAAATTACCCTATGAAACTTGTTATTCACTTAATGAAAGCAATAGATTTGCTAGATATGGCTATTTATATAGATATCAGTAGGGGAATGATGTTATACTGTATCCTTATTTGAACTAGAATTTAACTTTCACTATAGTCACCTGTATATACCCAAAACATGAAAATAGAAGTTTCTCAAAAATGTTTAGTATTCATAATTGTGTAAGTGTACTTTTGGGAAAAGGATATATGTTTTTAATGAAATGAGAATGAATGAAAAATTGGTCATCTCTAGGTACTTGATGTATATGATTTTAGTACCTTAAAAACTGATTTAGTGTTTCAGGATGGAAAATATTGAAGTGAAGATAATTTTGCCTGAAAGAACATTTCCTGCTGGATTTTGAAGCATCTTGTCCTTGAACTACATTTTCAAAATGTATTCCAATTACACATTGTTTAAATAAAATTTTCTATCGGTGTGTATCCTTTATGTAGACATTAGTCTACAATTCTGTTAGACTTTAGTAGATCACAATTTCCTACAGATCAGTGTTTCTCAAAATGTCTCAGACCCACCGACAACAATATCACCTACCAACATATCAAGAAAGATTAGCTTTTTCCAGAGTTCACTGTTTCACACATTATGATTTCTCATTTTACATGTAACCTATGATTTAATTAATGAGTGTATGGTATCCCCTTCTCCCTCAGAAGAAACATTTCAAAGTTTCACGAGATCCACATCTGTGAAGGTCCTCTTCTGTCTCATGGGACCCCTTTATTCCATACAATTTGAAAGTTTTTGTTCTCACACATATTTAATCATTAATATCTAAAACAGTCTGGATCCACAAAACTTGGTTGACAAAGTAAATGGATTAAAATGAAAAAGTGAAGAAATTTAATAATTAACTTTTTACAATTATGTGCAAAAACTACAGACTGGATTGCATATTGAATTGGAAATGTTATTTAATTATTATTAAAAGTCCAGAGATCAGTTCTTCTGCAGTTCTAATATTTGATTTTCCAGTATCTGCTTGATTATTTCTGGTTGTACCTTTCAACTTCACAAAGCAGACAATTTAATGTAGACTATGTCTCTTAAATTTTTTTCTTCCTTATACTTGATAGATTTATTGCATAATATCTAATTTTCTTCTATATAGTGACAGAGTAATTCATTATTTTGACAATATTGCAGATATTTGGAAATAACTGTCAAGAGTTTTTATAGTATTCTCTCTCCTTCTCTAAGTATTTCTAATGCTTTAATTATCAGTTATATTAACAAATCAAAATGCCTAAAGACATCTAGTTTTACATGTGACTAGTCTCAAGAAGATAAACAACAATTTGTTGATATGTATACACCTAAATGAGCTTCCCTAGTGGCTCAGACAGTAAAGTATCTGCCTGCAATGCAGAAGACCTGGGTTTGATCCCTGGGTGGGTAAGATCCCCTGGAGAAGGGAATGGCAACCCACTTGCAAAGAGTTAGCAAGACTGAGTGACCAACATTTTCACTTTCAATTATACACCTAAACGGTGAGAATTTAGATTAGAAATTAAATTACATCCTTCAGAAATAGTTTTAACTGAAAAAAAAAAAAAAAACTCTATCTGTATCTCTGTATATGTTAACTACAGTGAACTAAATATTCTAGAATTAGCGGCTGGCACTGATTTGTCTCCCAGTAATCTCAGAGCTGAAGCTTGCATGATTCTTTTGGTTTCTCTTTCATGGATACAAGATGACTGTTGCAGCTTCTATTGTTAAATCCACAAATTGTAGGAAGAAGAAAGTTTATTGCCTATGCCAGGAAATAAAAAGCTTATTCAGGAATCCTGAAAAAGTCTTGCACTTATCATTTTCACTGAATATTAAAGCTGTGAATTGAGTTATTGGTCAGTTAACCACAGTGTATGCTATATGCATCTTCAGATCTTAGACATGTACCCTGTTTAGGAACATCTTTGTTTAATTTACTCCTCTACGTAAAGCTTTCCTGAGTAATAAGCATTCTGGTCATCTTTTTATGCACATGGTGAGGTGAGGTGAGGTGAAGTCGCTCAGTCGTGTCCGACTCTTTGCGACCCCGTGGACTGTAACCTACTAGGCTTCTCTGTCCATGGGATTCAATTCTCCAGGCAAGAATACTGGAGTGGATTGCCATTTCCTTCTCCAGGGGATCTTCCCAACCCAGGGATTGAACCCCGGTCTCCCACATTGGAGGCAGACGCTTTAACCTCTGAGCCACCAGGGAAGTTTTATGCACATAATTCTATATTAACAACATTGATAAGAATTAATTTAATTGATATCAGTAAATTATATAATTGTTTCATATAATTTGATGATCATGATTGTGACATCTCACTTTCCTAAATGTCTTGCTTTGGCCAGTGACACAGGTTTAAAAGTGACAAATGCTATATCCAAGAAAGCCATCATAGGATTCCATCTTTGCTTTTCTTCCTATGCCACAAGAATGGCATGTTGTAAATAAGGACTATCCTTTCAGCATGATCCCTGAAAGACAGCAGATGATAAAAACCAGCAGTCAGTATCTGCCAACAAGTATCATGAATAACAAATTTTTGTTGTCATAAGTCCCTGAGATTTCAGGAGTTTTAGTTATTCCTCAAAATTTGGAAAAATATGACTATTCTAAGAATTTTTTTCACAGATAGTAATACTTCATATATTTTTTCTAATGTGACATTCAGCATAGATATATGAAGTAAGTCTAGTTTTTGTCATTTATCAAAGAAGAGCTGATGCTCAGAGAGGTTTAATCCGTTTCTTAGTCTTACAATGAATAACTCAGTCTCCAGAGTAAGACTCACAATTCTATATATGTTCTTACTATTAAGAAGCTCCATGATAAATTAGTAACGTTGATCTTGATTGTATAGCTATATTAAAGAACTCTCAGATTGGATTGCTACTTTTCACCATATGATTGCCTCAGATGGGGGTAAAATAAAAATTTCTTGTCTCTTCAACAAAAATATTTTCAAGTGTGACATCATAGTAAAATAATCAAAGCAATAAATATCATTTAAAAGCAGATGACATCAATTTCTTTAATTCCACCACATAGATTTTCTAGTTTAGTTCATTATCACCTTTGAGTTTCTGCTCTAAAAGCTACTATTTCTTGCAATATATTTTATAGTCAGAAGGTATATAGATAAAATTTTAATAGAAATTGACAACCTTTGTATCAATTCAGTGAGAGGAAATTTTATGCACAATGAACTTTCTGGGAGAAATAAAATTTCCATGTAAATTCTTAATATTTTGGATATCCCAAATGTGCCAATGATAGGGCCTATCATTGTGACACTAATTCATATTATTAGATGTGTTTTCTATAAATCAGATGTTCTACTCAGTAGTTTGGAGTGTTTCTTACACAAGTAGAATGCTCCAAAGTTTCTGAATATACTCTTAACTGTGATTAGTGGAAGAAAGATAATGCAAGTGTTTCAGAGAGCAGATGTGGGCCACGTGGTTTTTAATAAATTTTATTCTCATTGCCTAATTTAGGGCTGCTGTGAACAGCATGAGGCTCCCACCCCCTCACTTTTCTCCATTAATTTCTGATTGTGAATATAAAACTATTACAAAAGATGGAGATATACATCCTCTGTTTCCCAGAATTTGAATTTCTCCCACTTTCTTTTACCTCAGGGCAATGTGATTATAAAGTTGTCTAACTGAGACAGTCAATTTAAGGATGATGAAATACAGAAATTAATTATAAGCAGGATTCATTAGGCAAAATTAAGGCAGGGTCTACAGTAAATTTCATCCCCTGCACAGCATTTGACTTTCAAGACTATTTTTATGCATCTTTAACTGCCATATTTTTTCCTCCAAATGCTTAATTAGAACCTAGGACTTCTCAGTAATGGTTACAACAAGATCATTCAAAAGTAAGCTGATGAACTCACTCTAGATTAAAAAGCTTATCATGTCATTTGCAAACCGTGAGAGTTTTACTTCTTCTTTTCTCATCTGGATTCCTTTTATTTCTTTTTCTGCTCTGATTGCTGTGGCCAAAACTATGTTGAATAGTAGTGGTGAAAGTGGACACCCTTGTTTTGTTCCTGACTTTAGGGGAAATGCTTTCAATTTTTCACCACTGAGGATGTTTGCTGTTTGCTTGTCATATATAACTTTTGTTATGTTGAGGTATGTTTCTTATATTCCTGCTTTCTGGAGGGTTTTTCTCATAAATGCATGTTGAATTTTGTCAAAGGCTTTCTCTGCATCTATTGAGATAATCATATGGTTTTTATCTTTCAATTTGTTAATGTAGTGTATTACATTGATTGATTTGCAGATATTAAAGAATCTTTGCATTCCTGGGATAAAGCCCACTTGGTCATGATGTATGATCTTTTTAATATGTTGGTGGATTCTGTTTGCTAGAATTTTGTTAAGGATTTTTGCATCTATGTTCATCAGTGATATTGGCCTATAGTTTTCTTTTTTTTTTTTTTTTGTGGCATCTTTGTCAGGTTTTGGTATTGGGGTGATTGATGGTGGCCTCATAGAATGAGTTTGGAAGTTTACCTTCCTCTGCAATTTTCTGGAAGAGTTTGAGTAGGATATATGCTAACTCTTAATTTTTGGTAGAATTCAGTTGTGAAGCCATTTGGTCCTGGGCTTTGTTTGTTGGGAGATTTCTGATTACAGTTTCAATTTCCATGCTTGTGATGGGTCTGTTAAGATTTTCTATGTCTTCCTGTTTCAGTTTTGGAAAGTTGTACTTTTCTAAGAATTTGTCACTGCACCAGAGGAGTACTACAGCTAAACAATGAATATAGTAAAGTTGCAGGATATAAAATCAACACCCAGATATCCCTTGTATTCCTATACACTAATAATGAGAAAACAGAAAGAAAAATTAAGGAAACAATTCCATTTACCATTGCAACGAAAATAATAAAATACTTATATCTACCTAAAGAAACTGAAGACCTATATATAGAAAACTATAAAGGAAATCAAAGAGGACACAAATAGATGGAGAAATATACTGTGTTCATGGATCAGCAGAATCAATATAGCGAAAATGAGTATACTACCCAAGGCAATCTATAGATTCAAAGTAATTCCTATCAAGCTACCAATGGTATTTTTCACAGAACTAGAACAAACAATTTGACAATTTGTATGGAAATACAAAAAACCTAGAATAGTCAAAGCAACCTTGAGAAAGAAGAATGGAACTGGAGGAATCAACCTGCCTGACTTCAGGCTCTACTACAAAGCCACAGTCATCAAGACAGTATGGTACTGGCACAAAGACAGAAATATAGATCAATGGAACAAAATAGAAAGCCCAGAGATAAATCCACTCACTTATGGACACCTTATCTTTGACAAAGGAGGCAAGAATATACAATGGAGTAAAGACAATCTCTTTAACAAGTGGTGCTGGGAAAACTGGTCAACCACTTGTAAAAGAATGAAACTAGATGACTTTCTAACACCATACACAAAAAATAAACTCAAAATGAATTAAAGATCTAAATGTAAGACCAGAAACTATAAAACTCCCAGAGGAAAACGTAGGCAAAACACTCTCTGACATAAACCACAGGAGGATCCTCTATGACCCACCTCCCAGAATATTGGAAATAAAAACAAAAATAAACAAATGGAATCTAATTAAAATTAAAAGCTTCTACACAACAAAGGAACCTATAAGCAAGATGAAGACAGCCTTCAGAATGGGAGAAAATAATAGCAAACAAAGCAAAGGACAAATAATTAATTTCAAAAATATATAAGCAACTCCTGCAACTAAATTCCAGAAAAATAAACGACCCAATCAAAAAGTGGGCCAAAGACTAAATAGACATTTCTCCAAAGAAGACATACAGATGGCTAACAAACACATGAAAAGATGCTCAACATCACTTATTATCAGAGAAATGCAAATCAAAACCACAATGAGGTACCATTTCATAAGCCAGAAAGAAAAACACCAATACAGTATACTAACGCATATATATGGAATTTAGAAAGATGGTAATATAACCTTATATGCGAGACAGCAAAAGAGACACAGATGTATAGAACAGTCTTTTGGACTCTGTGGGAGAGGGCAAGGGTGGGATAATATGGGAGAATGGCATTTAAGATTGTAAATTATCACTTGTAAAATGAATCGCCAGTCCAGGTCCGATGCATGATACAGGGTGCTCAGGGTTGGTGCACTGGGATGACTCAGAGGGATGGGGTAGGGAGAGAATTGGGAGGAAGGTTCAGGATGGGGAACACATGTACCCCCATGGCGGATTCATGTCAATATATGGCAAAACCAATACAATATTGTAAAGTAATAAATAAAACTGGAAAAAAAAAAGCTTATCAAAGATAAGCTTATCAATGTCTCTATTCATCTAACCTGTTATTTTTTAATAACAGAAAAAATAATCATTTTAATAACAGATCATTTAATAACAGAAAAATTTCAGCTCTATACGATGATAAGCATTTTTTCTTTAAGCTCATATGTCTGTGTCAGCTCAGTTCTAGGTTGATCTAGCCTGAATTCTTTATCTAGGTACATATTTTCTGTCATTCTCTCTTCTCTCTTCTGGCTGGCTGGCTCTCTCTGTCTCTTACCCACATCCACATCCACAGCCACTGCCCCCCTCCCCCGCCCACACACACGCAAATACAAAACCTAAATCGACAATTACAGCACAGAAATGCTGTGCTGTGCTTAGTTGTTCATCGTGTCTGACTCTTTGTGACTCCATGGAGCCCACCAGGCTCCTCTATCCATGGGGATACTCCCAAGAAAGAATACTGGAGTGAGTTTCCATGCCTCCCTCCAGGGGATCTTTCCAACTCAGGGATCAAATCCAAGTCTCCCCCATTGCAAGTGGATTCTTCACCATCTGAGCCACCAAGGAAGCCCAAGAAAACTGGAGTGGGTAGCCTATCCCTTCTCTTGGGAATCTTCCAGACACATGAATTGAACCAGGGTTCCTTGCATTGCAGGCAGATTCTTTACCTTCTAACCTACCAGGGAAGCCCAGTGCTCAGTCTCAAATGCTGTCTAATCCTCAGTTAGGAGTTAGAATTCAATGTATTCAAATAATGGGAAGGAAGTCATGTGCAGATAGGTAAGTTTAAATACTAGATAGAATTAGATTTTTAAGTTTGCCTACATAACAATTCCTTTCACTCCATTCTTCATGTATTAGAAAACCATCTAATAACCTTAATCTCCTCAAAGTGGATAAGTTTTTCAATGATAACAATGGGCAGACATTTTTTTGCATCTCGAAACTTACTGAATCAAGTTTGTTGGCTTCTGTAAGACATAATTCTCTTTTTATAAATACTATGGAAGAGACCCTCCTTTTAAAAATGATATTTAATGCAGTACTTTAAAAACCAAAGTCAATGAAGAATATCCACAATGAGTTAAGTATCAAATAAACAAAGATATGACCATATTATTTTTCTGTTGTGTCAGACTTCAATCTCAGCATGGCACCGTTGGTTGTGCTTTGTTTTTGAAAACCTGTTGAATTTTGTTGTTGTTGTGGTGGTGGTGGTTGTTATCTACCCCCTGCCCCAGCTTTATAGCTTTATTGAGATACAATAGACAAATAAGATTGTCTGTATTTAAGGCATATAATGTAACTCAACTTTTCAAATCCATTGTTAAATACGGAATTTAACTAATACAGCATTTCTGTTATAATGTTTAAACATACTAGAATGAAAATCCTTAAAATTTTAGTGACATACAATGGTACTAAATGGATCATGGCAGACAAAACAGGAATTCAAAAGGGCCTGGACATAAATGAAAAGAAATTAATATTTTTTAAACTTAGAGTCAAAACATTATGTGCTCTCTTCACATCCTGCACTGTTAATTAATAATAATTTTTAAAAATCATTGGTTGCTAGTTAAAGATCTTTGGATGGTTACTAGATTAAAATCTGACAGATTTTGTAAAAGGTTTAAAGTTTGTTTTATACATTCTTATTAAATTTAAGTATTATAATAAAGAAACTAGAAAATTTCACTCTGTCTCCCTCTAGATATGGTGTTTTTATTTACTATATTTGAATTAAACTCTTTATATTTATTTTTATAATTTATTGGCTTGTGGATATTCTTCAGTCCAAATACTGTTTCTAATCTTTTTTGAGATCTCACTTACTCAATATACTAACGTCTTCATTGAGCTTCAGCTTGTGG
Organism: Connochaetes taurinus; assembly: GCA_006408615.1. Taxonomy (NCBI): domain Eukaryota; kingdom Metazoa; phylum Chordata; class Mammalia; order Artiodactyla; family Bovidae; genus Connochaetes; species Connochaetes taurinus. Next base: position 106,735 of record SJXO01006980.1, read on the forward strand.
GATATTGTCTTGCTTTATCTTATTTCTGGCAGTTGTCATTAGAGAATTAATTTGCCTCTTCCTCCAGAAGTAACCATGGTGAGCTATGTGGTTCTTTTACCAAATATGTGCTTATCCAGTAGAACTATACCTTAAAGTCTGAATGATATGCCTCAGAATGCAGCTGCCAGGAAGAAAATAATGGGAAAGTTAAAAATATAAACTTGATAATTAAATGTACTAAAGCAGATGCTTTATTTCATCCTTCTTTGATACACTTTTTTATTTTTTTTTATTTCATTTCATGTCACTCAACCACTGCTGTCGTTTTGTTTTTTTTTTTAATTTTTTAGTTGAAGGGTAATTGCTTTACAGAATTTTTTGGTTTTCTGCCATACATCAATGAGAATCAGCCATAGGTACATGATGTCCCCTCCCTCCCGTACCTACCTCCCATCTCTCTCCCCACCCCACCCTTCAGCCTGTCACAGAGCCCCTATTTGAGTTCCCTGAGTCACATAGCAAATTAACAAGTTCTCATTGGCTGTTTATTTTACATATGGTATTGTAAATTTCTATATTACACTCTCCATACATCTCCCTTTCTCCCTTCTCTCCCCACATGTCCATAGGTCTGTTCTCTATGTCTGTTCTCCTTTGCTGCCCTGAAAATAAATTTATCAGTGCCATCTCCTTAGATTCCATATATATGTGTCAATATGCAATATTTATATTTGTCTTTCTGACTTACCTCGCTCTGTACAATAAGCTCTAGTCTCATCCACCTCATTAGAATAGATTCAAATGTGTTCCTTTTTATGGCTGAGTAGCATTCCATTGTATGTATGCATCACAGCTTGTTTATCCCTTCATCTGTTGATGGGCCTCTAGGTTGCTTCCATTTTTTAGCTATTGTAAATAGTGCTGTCAGGTCTCTGTGTTTCCTTCTTTTTAACTGGCTAATTCACCCTGTAGTAATTAGTGTGTGCTGACCAGTTCCACTTGTCCCTGGAGTATGAAGTTGGTGAACCCTGACCACATAATGCAACCACATTTACTATTGAGAACTGATCTCCAAGAATATTTTCTTTCTTTTTACTATTTTCTTAATTGTTTGCTACTTTCTTATCTTCAATATAGTTAATAGTTTCATTTACTTATTCAATAAAAATTTAATAAAGATCTCTTCTTTTGCATGCCCTATGTGAGAAACTGAGAATAAAATCAGCAATAATAATAATAATAATATGGTACCTGCTATTAAGCAGGTTTTAGTAAAATGGAGGGAGAGTCAGCTAAATTTTTATTTTGGTTAGGTTCTCTGGGATAATAAAAGGTGCACAAGAAGCACATAGAGGACTGACCTTAATCTTGAAGGTCAGGATTGGATTATCAAATGTGACATCTGTTTTAGTGTGATCAAAGGTAATTTACTACTTTCAGTGATGAAAATAAAAATAATTTCTTATTTTTCTAAGCAAACAAGCTTTGTAAGCAGAGAATCTATATACATAAATGCAAGGAATATAAATGATACTTAAAAGGTCACTTTCTCCTGACCTTAAGAGCTGCAGTAAATGAAAAGTGAATCAAAGACTTTTCTCAAGAAGATACAACTCTCCACACTTGGTGTAGTGGGGATGTTACTGATGACAGATGCAGACAATATGGATGTCTTAGTAGCTTTGGATCCTTGAGAAATTCTGAATCTACCTCTTTCGGGCAGAGAGAATAGTTCTGTCAGAGATTCCAAGCAGTGCTACAGAAGGCTTCTCTAGAAAGAGGATGCAGGGTCTTTCACTTCACGAGGCTAGCTCTTGGTTACCCTGCCTTTCACTGAAAAAGCTCACTCTCATAGGGTATGATATGGATATACGAATTTTCATTAAGTCTTGAAAATTATCTCATTCTGAATTTTGAAAAATATGTACAGTACAAAAAGCAGTTGTACCTGAATCATACTATTTCATAATATTAAATAGATGCAATTGTTTCAGTAGCTACAGTTTGGGGAACAGCACATGTTGATTTCATATTTTCTCTAGAGCCACTGATTCCAGGGAAGGAAGTGTTCCCAAGGGGTCTTAATAATAATAATAACAACTACCAAGACAGTGGTGAGTGTTCATATGCACCAAAGGGCAGAAACCAATAGACCAGATAGTGAAAATACAAGTAAAGTCTTTGAAAAAAGATTGTAATTGTATCTGAAGTCGTTATGATATGACAATGCATTGTGGTAATAAATGACCTATGGCTGTTTGGCAGAAACCAACAGAATTCTGTAAAGCAATTATTCTTCAATTAAAAAAGTAAATACTTTTTTAAAAAGAGTTTGGAGTTTGGGAATTTAGTGTGTGTGGAGGAAGGGTTGCATCTTCTTTAATTTTGTTCTCAATATATTTCAAAGAATGTAAGTAAAAGGAAAAAGACATTTGTAGCTACACAGTGAAAATCAGAGAGTTTAAAAGTTACTCTTTTGCCATCAGCAGATGAATGGAAGAAAGCTGTGATACATATACACAATGGAGTATTACTCAGCCATTAAAAAGAATACATTTGAATCAGTTCTAATGAGGTGGATGAAACTGGAGCCAATTATACAGAGTGAAGTAGCCAGAAAGAAAAACACCAATACAGTATACTAACGCATATATATGGAATTTAAAAAGATGGTAATGATAACCCTGTATGCAAGACAGCAAAAGAGACACAGATGCATAGAACAGTCTTTTGGACTTTGTGGGAGAGGGAGAGGGTGGGATGATTTGGGAGAATGGCATTGAAACATGTATAATATCATATATGAAACGAATCGCCAGTCCAGGTTCGATGAATGATACAGGATGCTTGGGGCTGGTGCACTGAGATGACCCAGAGGGATGGTATGGGGAGGAAGGAGGGAGGGGGATTCAGGATGGGGAACACGTGTATACCCGTGGTGGATTCATGTTGTTGTATGGCAAAACCAACACAATATTGTAAAATAATTACCCTCCAATTAAAATAAATTTATATTTAAAAAATAAAAATAAATTTAAAACACACACACACACAAAGTTATTTTTTTGGAAACATACTTGGAATATAAGCAGAATATNTGATACAGGATGCTTGGGGCTGGTGCACTGAGATGACCCAGAGGGATGGTATGGGGAGGAAGGAGGGAGGGGGATTCAGGATGGGGAACACGTGTATACCCGTGGTGGATTCATGTTGTTGTATGGCAAAACCAACACAATATTGTAAAATAATTACCCTCCAATTAAAATAAATTTATATTTAAAAAATAAAAATAAATTTAAAACACACACACACACAAAGTTATTTTTTTGGAAACATACTTGGAATATAAGCAGAATATATTTAACATGCTCTATAATAATTATTCTAATACATCTTGTGTTTGTTAATTAGATCCTAATTTACACAGATAAAAATATTACTCGTGTTATAATTGAGCAACTGATGCTGTATCAAGGTACGCACATGGGAAATAATCATCTTTTTTTGTGTGTCTTGTACCATGAAAAAGGAATAGAGTGCTATACCTATAAAAAGCAAGGCGTTAAAAAGAAGAGAGTAGGACACAAAAGGCTACATAGTCCCCAATGGATCCAGTAGATCTGTGGCTTGTATATTGCAATTGTACTCATATTTATTGGAAACTTGCTATTTTCTAGATGATATGGCAGTTTCTCAGGAGACAGAGATTATTAGGTCATGCCCTCGGCTCCTTAAAACCTAAAAATTTTATAAGGAAACAGATATTCCTATAACTTACTGCATACTTTACTGAAAATATAACCAATGTCTAAGCTGCTGCTTCACAGAGGGAGGGATTAATGGTGAGATTTTTGAAGATTTCTCAGTAAAAAGAAAAATAAGCATTTGAAATTTTCCTTTGTATATACATAAAGAGAATATGTTGTCCTCCAAAGGGAAAAAAATTCTAATAACATATTATTCTCTGTAAAGTTATTGATTACTACATACTTGCTGTCAAGTATTATATGATACCAGAGTGTATGTTAATAAATCAATGCTCTTTATCTCCTGTATTTTCAAAACTGTCTTGCATTCTAACTCTCCAAGTTATTTTCCAGGTAAATTGATAAGCAGATGATGAAGTAAGATCATCTTTGAGAATTAGTTAAGGGCCTATCACCATGCTAAATATTTTACATACAGTCTCTTACAGTTCTCACAAAACCCCAGGAATCTTAATTCTGAAATTAAGCCAAGAAAATGTCAAAATAAAACTAAATCATTGATCTTAGTTTTAAGTGTTGCTGTTGTTTTATGTGTGTATATATGCATTTGTATAGACATGTATTTGTTATTAACTTGATCTTGATAAAAGTGCTATCTTTTTTAGAATGCAAATATATTTTAATTATTACAGTTGAGACTAAGGTAGAAAGGAAATGATCTAATCAATTTATACCCCCTCTAGACAGAGTCATAATTTAAAAAGCATGTCTGGAAAGTATAGACCTCTAAGTTTTCCACTGTTGATAATTCTTATATAGATTTTAGTGATGTAGCTAATAGTCTGGCAATATTTAACAACAAATTGGACATTGGATTCTCTTTGATATCTGGGACTGTACCACCAGCTTTCAATTTCTATCCCCTGTTGCTTATGGGATATCAGGTTTAATTCTTTGGTAGTTTATGTTGCTGGAAGCTTAGTCTAACCTTTGGGTGAAGTAAAAGATGCTGCCTCTCATATTTCTGTCTTTTTTAGAGACTTCCCTCTGTGTAAACCTCTGGACTGTACATTGATACTACATGTGAAACAGAATGGGATTAACCAAATTAGCTTAATCTGAGTATATTTAGAAAGTAAATCTGAGCATATTTAGAAAGTAAATCTGTTAATCTGTTCCATTAACAGTGGCTTATTATATTCAAAATGAAATGTGAAAATGAAGCAAATTCTGTATTCATGATACACATGCACTATAGTTTTAACAGAATAGTTTTGCTTGAGCCAGATTATCACCTTTATTCCTTCTTATAGTATTTAATTGATGCTCATATTCATACAGGAAAAGACAATTCTATCCAGTTTTCTAAGGATTAGAGCAATAATCTCTTTCATGACCTAGTTTCCTTGAAAAGCCTTGCCTTCTCAGATTTCCTGTAACTGTCCTAGGACATGGCATTTGTGTTTGCAAGTAATCTGATATTCTTTGAACTATTACTAACTTTAGAAATTATCCAGAAATCAACTAATTATCTTGTTATATTAGAAATGAAAGATTATGTGGAAGAATTTATAAAAGTATACATTTTTTCCTTTGGTAACATGTTTGGAAACTGCATTACCTGTGTTCATATCTTAATTTCTTAACTGAATCCACTGAGTATGCTAAGATGTTATACAATTTTTGTGAAAGGAATACAACATCATTTGTATGCATTTATGATGATGAAATAATGAGTAAAATAATTTAAGTGATTAAAGCCTGTGCCCAACTTTTGATGTTAACTGTTTTATTAAATCCTTGCTTGAAGGAAATTTAAAAGAAATACTTCTGTACTGTTCTTCTGTTTGGTGTGTCAACATCTTTATAATGTGACAGTGTACAATCTAGAAAAGAACCTGAACTTAGAGGAAAAATCTAGGTTTTGTTGTATATTCATTAACTGTGAAACCTTGAACAATTTTTGTGAGATAGTTTGAAAGGGTGTTAGCAATTTCTGTTTCCAGTACAAACTGTTTAATATATAATAACCATTCAATAAGCAAAAGCTAATTTGAAATATAAATGCATTTTCTCCGTATTTTATTTTTATCCTGTTTTTTTCTTTACATACACCTTCTTGGCTTGTCTCTTTTGTTTACCTTTTGTCCTTTTGAGCCACATACACAAAATGACACATAGACATTCATCAGAGCTGAGAAAGTGGTATGTGACTGGAGTGGTATGATTGTTGTTGTTCAGTCACTCAGTTGTCTGACTCTTTGAGCCCCCATGGACTGCAACACATCAGGTTTCCCTGTCTTCACTATATCCCAGAGTTTGGGCAAACTCCTGTCCATTGAGTCAGTGATGTCATCCAACCATCTCATCCTCGATATGTCCCCTTCTTCTCCTGCCCTCAGCCTTTCGCAGCATCAGGATCTTTGCCAATGATTGCTTTTCACATCAGGTGGCCAAAGTATTGGAGCTTCAGCTTCAGCATCAGTCTTTCCAGTGAATATTCAGAAATGATTTCCTTCAGGATTGACTGGTTT